>OMMV01189365.1:0-11094 GCA_900302635.1 Chatrabus melanurus
GTGTTTATATATATATTTTGGACACTCTGTGCATGTGTTATATCTCTTGTTGGACTTTGTGCTTGTATTTTTGTATTTCTGTCTCATTGATAGTATGGCCATAGCAGATGGTCCCCCCTCTGAGTCTGGTCTGCTTGAGGTTTCTTCCTATACTTATAAAACATCCAGGGAGTTTTTCCTTACCACTGTTGCTATTGTGCTTGCTCAGGGGGTGGGTAAGGTTAGACCTTACCCTTGTGAAGCGCCTTGGGGCGACTATGTTGTGATTTGGCGCTATACAAATAAATTGAATTGAATTGAATTGAACTGATCCACATCAACCACACGGACCCTCCAGCAGACTTTGTCTCCCTCTGTGTGTTTGTCTCCATATGAGTCTAAAAAAAGGACACAGCAGAGTCCAGCAAACCTCCATGTTTCGAGTTAATTTTTCCTATGAACCTTTTTCTGCACTCTGATTTCAGTAAAGCTGAGTGTTACATCCTTTACCCGTAAGAGCGGCTCCTCCTTTGATTTTGGTTTGCTGTGAGGGCGTGTCCATGTGATCAGTGCTGATAATAAACCACTTTCTCTTTCTAATAGTATCACAGTACTGCAGTGATCAATCAGTGAGAACAGCCCAGACTTACACTGTTGTAGTTATACTGCAAACTGAACGACAGTATCCGTGGAGATTCTCAGTTATCCAGGTCATGGTATCCAAGCAGGTTGAGTCAGGTCAACTGGACTTTAGTTCCTTGACAATGTTTGGCTCTTCATCCAGAAAAGCTTCATCAGTTCTAGTTGGAGAAGTGAAAAAGAACTACAATATGTCCACATGTCTACCACAGCATGGAACACAAAACATTATTCATTCACAGCTGTTTGTGAAGTCATTATACAGTTAGTCAACATTCCTTTATTCAGGCCTGGCCAGAATTATTGGCACCTTTGAATTTAAAATTTAAAAATAGTGGCGTATGTACTTACTTGTGCACGTACAGATCCTGATGTTTTAAACATTTGCATGTGTTGTCCTCCTTCAATTCTATTTATTTATACAATGCCAAATCACAACATAGTCGCCCCAAGGTGCTTCACAAGGGTAAGGTCTAACCTTACCCACCCCCTGAGCAAGCACAATAGTAACAGGTGGTGAGAAAAAAACTCTTTGGATGTTTTATGATAATAGGAAGAAACCTCAAGCAGACCAGACTCAGAGGGGTGACAATCTGCTTCAACTATACTACCAATGGCAACAAATGAATAAAACAAAGCACAACAAGTAATTGTCAAGCATACACAGACAGGAGAAATCATTGTCCAGGAGCTGGTGTGGTCCAGTGGTCAAAAATATATCCAGTGGTCCGGACAGCAGCCTTGTAGGATCAAGGACCCACAAAGTGGGACGCTGCCAGTCATATGGTTGAGGGGGTCCACAGTCAGACAGTTGGGTCGGGCTCAGCGAATTCTAACCTCCAGCTACATCTCCTGGCCCACCAGCGATGCCCGAGCATCTTCGTCCTCAGCACCTCGGACAGAGCAGAGAAACATCAGCTGGAATGACCAACACACACGAATAGCACTTTAAAATAAATTACTGGACAAGAAGCTAATGTGATCGCCAGGCACTTACTCCTACCTTACACTAACATTCCCAGAATTGACATGCTGTGAGATTGTGTCCAGCTCTACTAGTAGCAACAATGTAAATTGTAGGTGGAGGGGAAAAGTATTTTATTTTATTTTCTATATTTGTCAAACACAAGAGAGAACAGATGAGTCTATAATCTGGATTTGAATAAACCAACGCAGTCTTATTTCAGCAGGCAGACTATTCCACAGAACAGGTGAACGATAAGAAAAAGCTCTGTGACCTGCTGACTTCTTTACCTTTGGGACATGCAGCAGTCCTGCATCTTGAGAGCGCAGAGCACGAGGTGTTAAATTTTGATTCAGTGTTTCAAAACACGGGCGCCACAAAGGTTTCGAAAAGTTCCGGAAAAGTGTTTCGAGTTTGCCATAACTAATTTTCTTTTCTTGTATATTTCATCCCATATAGTCATCATGCTTCTTCCTACAGCTGCTAGCTAAAGTCATTAGCTGATGTTCCCATGAATGCACACACGACGTGTCCAGTACCAAAGAGACCGAGGACCAAAGACATCCAGCCATCGCCTTAGGTCACTGGTTAGCATCCAATTCTCATAACCACACAGTGAGGCCGGAACCACCAGGAAAGTAAAAACTTGGGCCGTCATTCTCCTGCAAAGGTATCACCATCTTCAAACACCTCTGTCCAATCCGGCCATCCATTGATTCTGCGGGACAAGACGAGTGAGAGAAGCCACCAAGACACCCATGACAACACTGAAGGAGTTGTAGGCTTATGTGGTTGTTATTGATGGTATACTTTATTCTGTTGCAAAACCAGTTTCATGGTGGAGCAAAGCAGAGCTGGATTTTCATACAACATACAACAGATCAAATCTGGGCTTGTGTTTCCCATGTACTTTCTAGAAAACTGTAGATGAAATTTAACATCTTCTTTTTTAAAAATCCTTCTCTGTGCCACTGTGGTGCAACAGACAAATGCTGCACTATGCACAAGTTCTCACTTGGTCACTTGGTCTTTGAGAACTGCCTACTCCAGAGAGTTCATTTGTATTTCTTAATGATTGATGTAAGATATATTCAGTGACATGTAAATGTTCATGTGTCTATCTGCTGACCTCTCTAAAGGCAACTGGCTGTGATGTTTGTATGATAAATAATACTTTGTTTGTCCAATTATATATGGCCTTGGAAAATGAAGGCTATTTTTCTTAATATACTACAAATGGCCATAATTTCAAAATGGTTAATGTGATATTTTTGTTAGACCACTTGAATTAAAGCTAAGAGCCTGCAATACAAGCACATCTTGATTGTTTTATTTCATCTCCATTGCGGTGGTGTACAGAGGAAATTACAAAAACTGTCTAATTATCCAAATACTTATGGAGCCGACTGTATTCAGTTACTTGGAAATGCTCATGTATCCATTCCTTGATTTCTCCAAAGAACAGTGGCTGTGAAAGTGATGATTCACAGTAAATTCATCAAAGTGCGCCAGCAACTGTGTCACATGTACATTTTACATTTGTATTTTAAATTACATTATATGAAATAATTTTGTTTTGTTGTTTTTTGTATTTAATTTGGACATTTTATTAAATATTCTTATTTTACAAAAGCTGTTCATTTGCATTTATTCATTTGCAGTTGTATTAGTTGTGACAATTCCAACTGTCAGCAACATCAGAAAGAAAGAACATCAAGAAGTACCAGGACCTGAAGGAAGAACTCGAAAAGATGTGGAAGGTGAAGGCCACAGTGGTCCCAGTGGTAATAGGAGCTCTCGGGGCTATGACCCCCAGCCTGGGAGAACGGCTTCAGCAGATTCCAGGTGCAACATCTAAGGTCTCTGTCCAGAAGAGTGCAGTCACAGGAACAGCCAAGATATTGTGCAGGACCCTTAAACTCCTACGCCTCTGGTAGAGGGCCTGACGAGCTTGAGAGAAACACACACGCCACCTACTAAATAAATTATTTTTATTGAAATCACTCTTCTAAGAGCACGGGACAATTTCTGGATCAAAACACACCACCTGGATTGCCCAGATTTGCACCATTCACAGTAATAGTTGGCATCAAAACATAATCTTAATGGACAGAAACCTACCTTTTGCGGTGTTTTATTTCAGTTTCAGAAAACGGGAGAGTTCCTCAGCTGAGTCGATGTCATAAATCTCCCAGGTTTCATTGCATGCATGAAGGCTTGCTTCATTTCCTGTGTCAAGGAAGGTTTCACGCGCGCAATGAACCCTGTGTCAAAGCAAGGCCCGCATGAACATCCCAGAAAAAGTGTCATTGTAAAATGCAAGACAATAGTTTGTCAAGTTTGGGTGTCTAAGTGTCTTTGTAAACATGGGATCACTGAATAAATGAATGGAATTCAAATGTACCGCTTGCTATTTCTCTCCCAGGTTTCATTGTGCACATGAAGCCTTGCAAAGCTTCATGCATGCAATAAAACCTGGGAGATTTATGACATTGACTCAGCTGAGGAACTATCCCGTCTTCTGAAACTGAAGTAAAACACCGCAAAAGGTCGGTTTCTGTCCATTAAGATTATGTTTTGATGCCAACTATTGCTGTGAATGGTGCAAATCTGGGCAATCCGGGTGGCGTGTTTTGATCCGGAAATGGTCCCGTGCATTTAAAAGAGTGATTTCTAAGTACCCTATGTTCAATAAAAACTATTTATTTAGCGTAAAGTGTGTTTAAATCGTCAAATACGATATATATAAAACAACAACAGAAGACAAAGTGTATCCATCAAACTCTCCCTCATCCTCTGAGAGCTCATCATCAGGTTTGGATTGGAAAACAGGTGGGGTCAGGTTTTTTGTGATAGTTACAGTTTGGAGGCCGTGTGCTTTGTCTCGGTGCGTTCAGCATTAACGTGTACAGTAGTAACTGGTCGCTCTGACTGATTCTCTCTCAGAAAACAGTGGCAACCTTCTTGATTGGCCTCGTGCCTTGAACAGCTCGATCTTTAGAGATCTGAAAGATTTTCTCTCTAGTTTAAAACAATATAATGAGGTGTTCTCACAGACTCACAGTCGGAAGTAAAAATCACCTGGATTGTGTGCCGTGTGCTTTCAGACAGAAACAGTTCCTTTGCTTTTTTCAGAACCTTTTTCATAAACTTTTGCACACTCATAGTAAATTGGGAGTAGTTTCAGAAACTGCAACTGAGACTTTTCTGCACTATAAAATGTCCTGAAACTTTTCCAGGGCAGAATCAAAAATACTCTTCAAAGCACAAAGAGGGTCTTTAAAAAAGTTCACAGACATTTTTTTTATGTTTTTATTTTTCTATGACACAAAATAAAATAAAAAATCAGGCTTCTTTATTCTGAAACATTTAAAAATGTGCTATTTCATCTTAAAGTGAAACCAAATCTTCATAAAATTGTGTAAATTAAATTAAAAATATAAACAGCAAGACATAGGCTTAATTGCCCCACATGTTTCTGCCAAATTTGAGCCTATTTTCATAATTGGAAGAATTCTTGCACTGATTACCCGAGTTGATAGAAAATAACCGTTTGTTGTAAAAGTGATGATGATGGAGTTTTCACCACAATACACGACTTATTACCAAAAGCACATAATGCTGTGGTTAGTTGACATATGAAACTAGAAGGGCACTTAGTAGAGTGCATATCACCACCTTGTATTCTGGTAATCCATCTTTGATCCTGAAAGCTGAACTCTGATGCTGATTTCTGAACTTTGAGCAAGATCAATGATCATGATTACAGATCTTTGATCTTGTTTGCTCACTGAGCTTTGGCTCTGAATAATGATAGTTTTGATTCCAGAAGCTGATCTTTGATTCTAATTGTTAATCTTTGATCCATACCTGATCTTTTATTCTGATTGCTGTTGTTTGATCCACCCTTTGATCCAGCTAGCCACCAAAATTTCTACAAAGTTTCATTTAAAATGGTTAATTAGTTTTTGCATGATTCTGCTAACAAACAAACAGAAGCAGGTGAAATCATGGTAGATAATATAATTGTAATATTATTGTAAGTATCTCAGGCTGGTTTTTTTTGTGATATGATATTTTGTAGGTCGTGGCCTGAAGGTTACAGAAGCGGCTTCTGACCATAGAATATTCTGTGACCAGATGATCCTTTGTCCGATTCCCCATCAGACAGGCAACTCACCAAGGTGCCCTTTCTGTGTGTGTGAGAGAGAGAGAGAGAGAGAGAGAATATATGTACAGCAGTACACATTATAAATGTCAATTTTGGCCTAAAATCATGATCTCTTATCTGCACAAAATCTCACGGGATCCCGGATCACAGATTTGACAAAGTACCTGTCAGGGTTTGGCACCAAATCAGGTTCCATGTTTTGCCTTTTGGACTTGACTTTGACCTTAGCGTGACAAGGGACTTTGATCCATCTAGTACTATTGGGTGTTTATTGTCATGGAATATTGAATTCATGAACTTTGGACAACATGCAGAATTTTTTTCTTTTTTTCTTTTCCACTTATATTGTTATTTTTCGGTTACTGGTGAATTAGCAAATTTGATCACATTGCTTTATGCAACTCTGTTAGTTTTGTACAAGTGAAGTTGAACAAGGTCACAAGTTCCATTTTAAGACACCATCAAACCAACAAACTGTCCAATCAGCACAGCGTTGGTCCGTGTCAATGGTGTCTGCGTTTGGCCAAACTGTCCGGTGCCGTATTTTGAGTCTGTGCGGAGGAAATAAGAGGAGCTTGTCTACCTGAGCGTGAGAGGCTGTCAGGTTCCCCTCAAGGAGCCTGTTCAGCGACACACACACACACATACACACACACACACACACCAACGTGCACACACACACACACAGAGACCAGCGCCAGCAGACATAGTAGCACTCATTCATGCTCTCGCAGCAACCACCTCCTCCCCCAACTGGCCTTCAATCTTTTCCCCTGCTTTTTTCGTCCTTCTACCACCCCGTCCTCCTCTGCTTCTTCATCCCCCTCCTCAGACCGCGTCCATTTTTGGTTTAGGGAAAGTAGAAAAACAGTCTGACAGATGAACAGACAAGATGAATATATCCATAATGCAGCCATAAAGACTCCACGGCAGGTTAGACGTCATCCAGTCTTTAGTCCAGAGCTGTTTCTCATGTGAACTCCGGACAGTATTCGAAGAATCAGGTCTGGTCCTGCCCTTTCCTCATATGTAGCACACGGCTGGAGATTGTTGGAATCACCTCTGGAAATACTGTGGTTTAGTAAGGCGTGGAGCCTGGGTCAAACGTGCAGGAAGCAGGACATGATGAAAAAGTACGCTGTGGAAAGCACTCTTGTTGTTCCTTGAGTTTGTCTGGTGAACTTAGCATTAACCCTTACTGTTAGAAGTTCCTGAATCTCATTGTATGTTTGTCCCCCGTCGCCCCGGCTGGGGAACATAGAAATGTTGTCCATCCGTGCGTGCGTGCATCCAGGTGAAATGCAGTACTCACAATAACTCGATAGGTTGAGTGCTTGGCCACCAAATTTATACCACAGATGCATCCCATGGAGGTCTTGGATGAGTTCAATGATGCACTCATCATCAAACTCATCCAAGACCACCATGGGAGTAGGTCAAGTGACCTTGACCTACTTTCCAAGGTCACAGAGCAAAAAAACCCAAAATGACACTACTACACATGGTACTCGCAATAACTTTCAATACATTAAGTGCACGGCCGCCATGCAACGGGAGACAGAAGGCCTTCAGGCCAACATCCCATTTTTCCAAATGGACATTTTGTTGGTGTCTTTGTATAAATGGCCCTTCACTCTTGGATACTTGTATTCTTCCCGTTTCACACAAGTTGTGACAGATACATGACCAACATGCCGAGTCGCTTGCTGTGGATCTTCGGGACAATGACCTGCACTGTTCACACATGGGATAAATCCAACATTACACGGACTTTGTACGATGAAGCTGGCAGGTTAAAGTCCATGTAGTGTCTGGTCAGGGTTCAGGGTTGTTATGGGTTGCAGTGAATGTGTGAAAGAGGCTCTGGTCTGGTTTTCTGTGTTTGTAGTGGAAAGGACACACTGGTACATTAATAACACACCACAGTGCTGACAACAGGAAGTGTTTGTGGTGTTCAGAACTGCAGGTCAGGGCATCAGTGCAGGAGAGGTTTCAGAGCATGAATGCAACCCGCTGGAGTGCCCTTCAGGAAGGCCAGCTCCAGCAGCACTGTGCTGTACCTGAGCCTGACCTTCAACATCTGTAATAAATATGTTTAAGCCAATACGTGCTGCAACAGCATGCAATAAAAATGTGATGATTTTTATGGTGAAAGTTAAAGAGTGGATCACAGTAGCAAAGAGTAAGACAGACATAGACTTTCTTAGGCTTGCTGGAAACGTATGAAAGGTATGGCGTGCAGTGAGACAGAGCAACAATGTCATCATTAGTTTTTTTTCATTCTAACGATGTCAAATACATTGTGTGAATATAAACGATGAATCAGTCTTACAATATTGTTACTCCCCAATAAACAAAATCAGATTTCCCCATGAATATGGAGATGTTTGTCACTGTGGCACAAATCTGAAAAAGTGAAATAATACTCCCAATCAGACACTGATAAATGCCACCAGTAAACAAAATATTGAATAATAATGCTATGATTGCTAAATACAACCCAAAATCAGAAAAAGTTGGGACAATATGGAAAGTGCAAAAAACTTTGACTTCTGTTTCACTGCAGACAGTATGAACCCAAGATATTTCATGTTTTGTGTGGGCATCTGCATTTCACTTGTTAATCTACATCCATGTCTTTTGGACTTGTTGCTGATAACAGTTTGGATGGTCCTTTTCGTCTTTGGTGCGGGGCACATGGCATCCACAGTATTTCTTCCAAAAAAGATCTGGAATCCTGATTCGTTTGACCACAATGCACATTTCCACTGTGTGATGGTCCAACCCAGATGTCTCAGAGCCCAGAGAAGTCGACACCGCTTCTGGACAAGGTTAACATGAGGCTTCTTTTTTTCACAATAAAGTTTTAAGTGGCATTTGTGAATGTAACGCAGTATTGCAGTGGTTGGCAAAGGTTTCCCAAAGTAATCCCTTGCCCATGTGATTATATCAACTATTGATGAATGACAGTTCTTGATGCAGTGCTGTCTGAGGGATCGGAGATCACGGGTGTTCAGTTTAGGCTTGCGCCCTTGGCCTAATTCCTCCAGATTCCTTGAATCATTTAATGATATTATGCACTGTAGAGGGAGAAATATGCAAATCCCTTCCCGTCTTTCTTTGAGGAACATTGTTTTTAAACATTTCAATGATTTTCTCATGCATTTGTTGACAAACTGGAGATCCTCTGCCCCTTCTTTGCTCCTTCTCCTTTCGTCAATACTGGTTTTGTACCAAATCATGATTACAATCACCTGTTGACTTCACCGGTTTGAAACATCATTATTATTATTTTTTTACCTTAATACTAGCCCTAAATTGCCCCGCCCTTCTTTTGGAATGTGTTGCAGGCCTGAAATGCAGGAATGGATGTATATTAACAAATGAAATGAAGTTGATGGACATGCTGGATCAGGTGGAAGACTATTAAAGACTAATAGTAAAAATTTAAAGTTGATTCTGTCATTTACTGAGAGCAATGAAGTAATTTAAGTAGTGGAGTAATATGTTGCGTGTACGTGTAAGGACTCTGACGGCTATGTTTGGCTGCAGCCTTGAGGTTGTTTGCTTTGCTGGTTTACCAGAAAGAGCATTGTTAGGGGTTTCCAGCCCATCCGTTGTGACTGTCTGGTAGAGCTTTATCATAGCCAAAGTTATTCTTAAAGCATGATACCTGTGACAATAAATGTTCTCTCCAGTGGTAGTGCCAGCCTTCCAACGATAAACTGGTTGTCCACCCCGATGAACTTGTTTCTCATTACAATGATCGTCTTCACAGTTTTTTAAATGCCATGACTCCTTTAAAAACCCAACTGTTTCACCCATTCTACCCCTTGGTTTACATCTGAGCTATGCCAACTCAAAGCAAAAGGACATCGCATGGAACGCCTCTACAATAAAACTGTACTTGTTGTTCACAGAGATGTACAATAACCACATTCGTCATTACAAGGGCAGTGTCTCTACAGCAAAATCCACTTACTATACAGGCCTAATTAGCTCAGGTGAAGGGAGCACAAGGCCACTCTTCTCTGTGGTTAACACCATACTATGACCTCCAGATTGTCTTGCTCCTCATTTGTACTCAATCATTTATTGTAATTCCTTAATGTCATTTTTTAATGACAAAGTACACAAGATTCACCAGCAGCTGACTCCTAACACCTCCTACAATCCTTCTTTTCTGGTTCCCTCAGCCTCTCTCTCTCTCTCTCTCTTGTTCACTTTCAGGTTTCAAACTCCCCTCTGTTGTTGAAATATCTGACCTCATTCTATTGGGGCAGATAACTGCAAATATGAGCAGGATCATTCAAATTGTCATACAAGCAACAAAACTGACACATATATCTAACATGGGGCATTTATTCATAAAAGAACGTTAGCCAAGCAAAAATCCTTGACGGCTGCCATTTTCCAAGATGGCCACCATTTCTGGTATGAATTTTCAAAAAACATAATATGGAGCCAATTTTATGATTTTGATATCAATATGTATGTATTTTAATGTGTAGACTGAAATTTCCAAGTTTCAACATGCCTATAAACACCCTTGTAGCACAATTTGCACATTTTATTAAAAAATATAAATAAATTTAAAAAGCAGATCACAACTGTAATGAACTAATATGCATGGGGTGGAGGGGTTTGGTAGTAGACGTAACACTTCACAAATCAATACTTTGTACCTGTAAAATAGAGATATTGAACATCTATGTCCAAACAAAAGTGTCATCAAGAGTATATGATTGAAGAATGGTATGACAGAAGCCATTTTTGGTGCGGTTGTGTCTTATGACTTACCTCTCTTCATAGGAGCCTACTATAAACTAAATCAGGTATTGAGCACTTATAGAGTTTTTTCCACTTCATTAATGTCCCTACTGTGGAAGCCACACAGAAAACCCAGAACTCAACCTATTTTTGGTCATGTGACAGACCTCTGAAATAAGCCTTGAAAATGTGCATCTGTTCTTGTTCTTGTGAGTGATACACGACTCAAGTGTCTATTTTCATTTGATCTGATAATTCTATACTCAATCCAAATCACTTTTCTAATCCTTTACCACAATCACCATTATTTTCTTAGCATTTTGGTGTCTGATGACCCATGTAATACCAAATGTTGGGAGGAAGAGTCAAATTTGGACCGGCTATCAGTGGATAATGTACACAATGCATCATGCCTTCTTAAAGAATATGCATAAATCAAACTTTTTTGAATCTTTATAAGTGTCAAGAGCCACTATTTATAAGTTTATGTGAAGCATATCAGTTATTTCATTGTTGGGAACCCCTATCTTTATCCTCCCATCCTCCATATTGTCCCGTGCCTCATGGGATA
>OMMV01189366.1:0-11276 GCA_900302635.1 Chatrabus melanurus
CCCTTAACATAATACAAGGGTTAAATAACTCTATGTACATAACATCTAGATAAGTATTCAGCTATTTAACTTAATTATTAAAATTTAATCAACTGCTGTACAATTCATCTAATCTAAATTGCTTTTCACCAATCTGCTCAGTAGCTCTCTTGCTGGTCTTTCCATGTAAGCACATGGAAAGCAAGAGATACATGCGGCGTGGTTGTTTTGGGGGTCTTTGCTGCCTCCCTGCTACAGCCTTTCCATGTATGCGCATGGAGGGCAGAGAGAGAGCTCTTTCTGCTTACAGGCTTTCCACGCAAGCTTGCGGGAAGAGGGAGGTCTCAGAACAGAGCCACGCCGCCAAACATAATGTATGCATAAATAAAGCTTTCATTTTGACTTAAAGTGGTCCTGACTGAAATTGAGCATAGCGTTAGTTCTGGCAGGCCACGTAGTCAAGTGCAGCCCACATCAGCTGATAGCTCAGCTGACTTCCGCATACGTTTCAATTGGTACATTCATCATGGAACACACTATTTAAACTGCCTAGCAAGCATAGCTGCTGTCTTGGCAAGCACAATTGCATCCCACCTCCTCCCCTGGCTCCCCCCCCTTTTTTTGTTGTTGTTTGGTGACATGCTTGTCGCTGTCGTGTGCTGCTGCCTGCTCTGTTCTGTTCCTCATGCTTGGGGTCTTTGCTGCCTCCCTGCTACAGCCTTTCCATGTATGCGCATGGAGGGCAGAGAGAGAACTCTTTCTGCTTACAGGCTTTCCACGCAAGCTTGCGGGAAGAGTGAGGTCTCAGAACAGAGCCACGCTGCTAATGTATACATAAATAAAGCTTTCATTTTGACTTAAGTGGTCCTGACTGAAATAGTTATTTATGAGCCACCGCATGACTCGTTTTGCCCTTTTTGCCCTTCCGCATTAAAAAGACATCAAATATGTCTAAACCAGATAAGACAAGGACAAAGTAAATGAAATATAATAAATACTTACCCCGCAACATAACCGCAACCCACCAATTTTACTTCTCCTGTGGTGGAGCACAGCAACCACATTGAATATCGTGCTGCTGCCTGCCGCTGCTCTGGCTTCACACAGCTCCGTATGTAGACAAAGTCATTGTCCCCCTCAATATTTCCAAGTTGAACAAGTTCAATGTGACGTTCAATAAACATACGGTAGCCATCATCACATTTGTTTTTCTTGAGTCTTTCATTTGTCCAACCACAGTCATGTAAGCAAATACGTCACTAATCCCGTGTCCAGAGCACAGCTTTCCTGTTGAAATCTCTAAAATAGCCGTCCGCTATCGTCACTCACCGTCTTTTTGTCTGCGACTCTTCGTGGTCACACTTTTCCAAAACAGGATAAAATTGGATGGCTCTCTCGGTGAGATTCACAAACTCCCGGCGTCATTTTCCACAACACAGAACACCCCTTTCGGCTAGAATTTTTTTCAGTTGTGGCACCGTCATTTTCCTGGAATTCTTCTCGATCATCCAGGTTAAAGAATGTGGCGATAAAGCACGTGAAAAAAAACCTACCGCGCTCATAACACACGTAGAAATATCGGCTATTTCCCCGGTGCTGCAAAGACAAAATCCACACTGTAGATGCAGCTACCAGAAGTGCTTCTATTGGCCGAAATCTCATGAAAGGTCACGAAGCAATGCATTGTGGGTCAATTTTGCCTATTTGCGAAAAGGTCTATTGAAAGATACAACAGTTTTACATTCAAACAGGAAGCTCTGGCTTTGATGGTTGCTTAAAATGTCAACTTTTTGTGAGGTTATAGTTTTATTCCTCTCTGTAATATTATTCAAGTATTAAATTTGGTGAGTTGAATGGAACATTCCATCTTTCACCGAAACAAAAGTAATCTTTTCATTTATTTTTCTCCATTCAAACGGAACTAGCCGCCAAATTGACATGCCAATGTCAGATGCACGCACCTCTACAAATCAACCAATGTCAAGTATAGGGAGGTGCAAGTATGTAAGTGCGTAAGTACGTCATGAAAATTTCTTTAGTTTCAACGCAACATTGCGATGTGAAACCAAAGTAACCACTGGCCTCTCATAGCCAATTGCAAACTGTTTGGGCACTGACTCAGTTCTGGTGATGACCTTTGGTCTCAGCAGCAGTGACTGTAGCAGGACGAAAACGATCACGAAGATGTTGCAGACGGATGTGTCAGTCCTGCTGAGGGGTGGTGACACGTGGTTGGTCGCTTATATCCTTGCGACCTGTCTCTGTGACATTCCAGCAACCAGCATACCAATGGCTCGGTCCCTCTGATTTTTCGCAGCCGTGGCATTTGTCATCTGTCATTGAAAGACAATGAAAACTGGTAATTTAGACCGGCATAGTTGTCACTATTTTTTGACCAATTTTGAGATGGGTTGATCAATTTTCTCAACTTAACCTGTGTCAGCCACAGCAACTTTAGTCAGTGCTCAATCAAGTGGAACCAGACATAACTTCTGAAAACTAACAGAAATTTCACATCTTCTATGGCCTTTAGAGACTAAATCCACTATGAATTACCAGGATTTTATGGGAAATATATTGAATATTTACACAGTTTGAGTGTTGTGTTGGAAGTTTTGTTCAGTATACTTCAATAGAACAGGAACAGGTGACATGTAAGCTTAATCTGATAGACATCACCATTCTGCACGCTTTTCAGTTTGTCACCTCAAAGATCAGCAATAATAAGGAGGCTTTCGATTGTGCAAAACATACCTGTATCCGTTCTCCAAATTTTTACCTGGACACAATATTTCTCCGGCTTGGGTAAAATGACATAAATTCACAGATGCTGAAGGATTTCCTTGACATGAAGTGGATTTTGCTGTAAGATTTCATGGCCAAAATTCAAATGTGACAGACCCCCTAAGCTGCATTCGCATGGTAGCGGTAAACCTGGATGCTTCATTTTTTTTTATTTCTTTCAGTGGGAGGATGGTGAAAAACGGTTTGTGGTGTCAAAAGTTTAATAAGTTTTAAACTTTTTTCACTTAAACTGGAAGTTGCTGCATTTCCTACTGTCATCTGCCGCTGCAGTTGACAGCAGTTCTGCTACAGTAGTGCAACTGTATTTCTACCATCAACATGTAAATAAGGCATTACCACTCCCATCAACCTGCAGCAACAGCCCTATGTGGATCCACAGTGGAATTATTTTGGAGTTTAGACTCATTCTTTTCTCCAAGTCTTTTTTTAAAATAATGCCTTAAGTAAGACACTGACACTTTTTATTAGTATATTGGATATAATACTAGACAGCAGGAAGCTGCAGACTCCTATATTGCTATCTTCAGCCAAATTTGACCTTAGAAAAAGTAAATATAAAGCTCATTTAATGCTGTTGATAAATACAATTAATGTTTGCTTACTATACAAAATCAATTTTTTGCAACTGTCTTGTGAATCTTTTATAAACTTGCTTGGTCTACACAAATAGGAGAGCCCAGCTGTATACATACATCTACATCTGGACACATCTTCAGTGATATTCCTTCAATCATCAGGTGTTTCGGGTGTTTCAAAATCATACGCCCTCCTCCAGGTGACCCAGCCCGGGCTGATCAGACCCTAGCTTGTGTCCAGATAGCAAGCTACTTATGACTCCTTGATTCTCTTCTTTTGAGCCACAGCCATCTTGAAGCGTTCTCTGCTGTATCGGTGGTACTGCAGATGGTGCTCCTCTTCCTTTCTCCCTCAATGCCCAACACCCTGAAAGCTCTGGCTAAGGAAAGGGCCGGAAATCCCCTGCATCCTACCACCTACCACCACTGGAAAGCACCTAGCATTCCATCCAACCTGCTGACAGTCACTGATAAGTCGTGTGTACTTTGAGAGCTTCCTTTCAAAGGTCACTTCCAAGCGATCTTCCCAGGGGACTGTCAGCTCCAATATTATATCTTGTCTGGTGGCTTCAGACACAAGAACAAGGGTCACAGGGTAGTGGTTGCAATATGATTGGGGAACTTCAGCTGCTGCTCAAGATCCACCAACAGCTTGCTGCGCTCAGGATACCTGTCAATGTCTTTTTTGGTAGATTTTGTCATCTCCCCAGCTATGACAAAAGCTTGGAGGGTTGCACCTGCTTTGCCTACTCAGCTCCTGTGCTGATGGCTTCAGCGATGCTCTTCAGGACGTGATCATGCCTCCATCTGTACCATCCCTCTCCAAGTGCCTTTGTGCAACAGCTGAGGATGTGCTCTAAGGTTCCTCGCTTATATGGGGGAAAGTAGAGTCACCAGCATGTCCATGGTATTCTAAGCGAGGTTGTGCTCTAAGGTTCCTCGCTTAGAGCACCATGGGCATGCTGGTGAGTCTACTTTCCCCCCATATATGCAGATTTGATGGGCTTGGAAGCACATCATACACTGCTAGTCCGCAGGCGGCCATAGCTGTCCGTGTACCCCCCCCCACAAACCTCCTACCCCATATTTTTCTGATTCTCTAGATTGCTCTGAACATGAAATTGAATGTTAACACTGAATAAGTGGGGATGAACTTGTGGTTTTGGCTCAATGTTGAAAGGTACTGTCAAATCACGATCCGCATCATTTTGCACCTCTTCTTATTAATGCCCGTTTTATTTTTACTTTTTTTTTTGTTGGTAGAAATGACATTTAAAGTAGACAACTAATATACCAAATTAAAGCCTAGAGTCTACTGATTCTACTGATTCTACTGATTCTTTTGAATATAATATTTACATGTTTCAGACATATTTTGTACATGTTTTATGCCGCGGCCTATGCCTAGATGAGGAGTTGGATGCGGTGGGAGTCAGCCCTGCACAGTTCTGCCCAAGACACTTTCCTATTGATTGCACTTTCCCTTTTTTTTTTCATGCCCCCTGTTGTTTCATTCCCACTAAACTGCAGGTTCTTCTCTCCTCCATTGCTTCTCTCACCTCCTCCTGAACTTGGCTGTGCTTCTCCTCCTATTGTTGGTGTTCTTTCTCTAACCCAGCTCTGCCTCATATAGTCACTCTACCCAGCTTCCTTGCCCCTGCTTCCTGAACCACTTCATCTGCTCTCCACTTCCTACCAGTCTTCACTTAGATTTCGGGATGTCTTGAATCTCTGACCTGGGCCACTTCTCTGGCTTTTGCTACTTTAAATTCCTCTTCCATGCATTTGAAGGGAAGTTGCAGTTTGTTCTGGTATCCATATAATGCAATGCAGCTCAGGCTCCCTGGCAGCCCTAGCCATATCCTGAGGTGATTGTTGGCCCACCGATCGAATGTTTTGACTGTTGAGATTGGAACTGAATAGAGGAGTAGGGGCCACAGGATTCTGGGAAGAATGCCATGCTGGTATACCCAGGATTTGAACTGCCCACGCAGGCCTAATTTATCAACATCTTTCTGCCTTCCAACTCAGTGCAGGTCATCTGGATGGACCTGGTATCTCTTAGTGAGCTGTCAAAACCCTTTCCCAAGCTGTTTACTGGCTTTTCCATGATGGTTGGGATGGCTGTGTCTGCGATGCTGAAGCTTAACTTATTCTCCACTTTCCGTTTCCTCAGCACCATAGATTGTGACTTTGTTAATTTGAAACTCATCCGGGGCCCATTCCATCAGATTTTGAGTCCCCACAGAATACTCCAGCATCCTGTGGTGACTGTCAGATCATCCATAAATGCTCTGACCTGGGCGGACTTCATTCTGAAGGAAGAAAGATTGCGTTTCTATGGCGCTTTTCCATCTAGCAGATGCTCAATCCGCTTTATAATGATGCCTCACAGTTACTTCCCCAGCCAAGGCCGGTACCCATTTTTACAACTGGGTGGACCGGAACAATGCAGATTAAGTGTCTTGTCCAAGGACACAGGCAGGTAGCATGAGCGGGATTTGAACCCAGGTTGACATATTGGCAGGCCGGTTCCTTATACACTGAACTACCTGCTCTGTGGATAAGGCAGGCCCCAGTGGCTGGATCCTCTGCACTCTGGTTCAGCAGACTTCGTAATCATATTCATCGCCAGGGAGAACAAAGTCACTGAAATGGTACATCCTGTGATGATACCGATCTCTACCTTATGCCAGCTTGATGTAATTGCTCCAGAAGTGACCCTCATCCTGAAGTTGCTGTAATAATCACTAATGAGGTCTCTGACTCTGCTGGGTACATGATATTTGTTCAATGTGAGCTGCACCAGTTTATGTGGAATGGAGCGATATGCATTTGCCAGGTCAAGCCACAATACTGACAAGTTGCCCTTGTTCTCTGTGGCCTTTCTGATTAGCTGTGTCACCGCCCAATGTGCTGCAGACAACCTGGCATCCTCAAAGTGCCACCCTTCTGGACTGATGTGTCAATATAGGTGTTCCTTGTCAGGTACATTCACAGCCGGTTAGAAACAGCACTGAAGAATTTTTAGCAACTATCCCATTACTCTCTCATAAATTTGCTTGGGCTACAGAAATGGGAAAGCCTGGAAGCTTGCTACAGCAGGTATTGTGTGGTCGTGTTCATGGAGCTACTGAGTGTTCAGGATCCAATGATTGTAGAGCCATGGATGTATAGTACTTCCAGATACAGCTAATGATCCACATCTGTTATCTGGTGAATGTATTTTTGGACAGGGATGGTGTCATAGAGCAGATTAAGGAGCATTACACATAGCAAACTGTAAATAACACTAAAATAACACTCAACAATCACATCCTCTGCATCAGTTTCATATTCTGGCTTTGAATGATGGCTGGTGGAAGCTTGTGACATTTGATGTCATCCATCGCAGAATAGCTACATCTACGTAGTTTTCAGTGGCATTGTAATCTGTTCACTTTTTGTGGCATTAGCGAACATTTACAGAATCGTTTTCAATCGTTGTCAGACTTCTCATGTGGTAGAATCCTTTGACCTGAGCTCAATCAACATTCTTGCAATGTCAAAAAGTACCCATATTTTCACCAAAATACAGTAAACACACTGTTTCTGGAAGTCTGAGGATGAATGTTCATAGTGAAGTGTGCAAGCAGCTCACTTAGAGAGCTAGCTTCACCATCAGTGAGGATTTGATTAATGAAATTAATCGATCGTTGCGGTGCCAATTAGCGTTGTAGAATAGTCAGTTGTTCGTCACTCATCATAATTGGGCCACGTCTGCCCTTGGAGGCAGGGCAAAGGAAGTACATCAACAAAGTAATTATGTTTTAGTCGACGTGATGGTCCGCTGTTCCAGGAGACCTGCCAGGGGATGTTTGATAAACAGCAATGAGACGTCTGCTTGGGCTTCATTTGATACATCTCTGCCTCAGCAGACTTCACTTTAAAAAGAGCTGATAGCAGGACTGCAAGTTGTCCTCATAATTTAGAAAGCCTCCATTAGGTTGTGTTCTTGACTGCATGTGCTGTAGAATTGTTCCCTTGGCACATTTGCAGCAGTAGAAAACATATTTTTCAGGATGTTTGTCTTCCTGTGCTTTATTGTGTGTGTGGTTCAGCGTTAAACACCTACTGTAATACTCAATGTACAACAACAAAGTGAAGGACGGTGGAAAGAAGGACAATATTTATCACGACCAACGTGAGCCTGTGAACTGTTGCTGCCTGAGAATCAAGTGCGGCAGCGTTGCGTGGCTTTGAACTTGGTTTATTCTTGTTTATTTTAATCTTCTGCATTTCCAAATACATTTGGGGCACATGGATCTTTTAAATCAATCAGGATTTAAAAAACTGATTGTAGACATCTTATTTTCTATCTACAAACCATACTGCTGCGGTATATAAGGATTAGTATGCGTAAGTGATGTACTCAGAAAATCCCAGATTGGCATTTTAATGTTCCCATTATCTGCTGAGGGAGAGATGGCTCCCACGTGTAGCTGATACCACTGACTCAGTCTGATGCTGAAAAATGGGCTGCAAAATAAAATAGGTGAAAATGGTTAATTAATAATTGAAAAATTGACGAGACGAAGAGTTTGAAGCTTTAAAAAAAATATTATTTAGTGAGTCGGCCACACAGTCTCAAATTGGAACAGACCCATGCCACACTGAGCAACTTTTAATAGTCATCTGGGATCCAAATAGTTTTCCATTCATTCCCAGTCAAATGAGCTATTACACAAGCATGGGCTACAACTGAGCCGTTTAACAGCACAATTAAATTCCAATGGCCTAGTATCTATTCAGCAATTAACCTTTGGTAAACCAATTATTATTTAGTATGTGATGACGAAAGTTAAGTCCTTGAGGAGCAGTGTTCTATTTTAATAGATGCCTTATGCATTACAACAGAAATGTAGACACTGCCAACAGTCTCAAGTATTGATGAATTGGAACTGAACAGTCTCACTGTCTGGGATGGTGAGAAGTAGAGTACAAATGGCTAACAAGGCTTTCAATTAAAAAAAAAAAAAATTGGATATTGGTGTCCCATACCACACGGTGGCCGTGCACTGAATGTATGGAAAGTTACTGCGTGTACCATATATAGTACTACTGTCATTTTTGGGTGTTTTGCTCTGTGACCTTGGAAGGTACATCAAGGTCACTCATCTTCGGACTCATCCAAGACCTCCATGGGATGCATCTGTGGTACAAATTTGGTGGCCTTGCCTTGAATGTATGGAAAGTTATTGCGAATACTGTTATTTTTGGGGGGTGAGGGTTATGCCAGCAGAGGCAGGCATTAGCCAGCGTGCCATTAGAACAAGCGGGACTCTTGCCAAAGTGGCAACATGCGGGAGAGGGGGTCGACACCTACTGTCCAGTGATTCTGAGCAGGTAGGGCAAAGCAGCACCCAAACATTAGATAATTGCAGCAGTAACTTAGGCTAGTGGAGGCTAGTGAAGGCAACTTGGTCGTAGCGGAGATTATCTTTCTCCAACATTCTCCAACGTAGCCAGAGTTACGTCGGCAAATGCGGAGAAATTTTAAACGTTGAAAATTTTTGGACGTGGTCGACGTTCATCAGTGTAGACCAGCAGAGGCCAGTGGACACCGACGTTTGCAAATACGTTCATCTACGTGTGCCCAAATGAAATGAATAAATGAAGTGGATGAGAGTCTAAATCGCCCTTAGGATGAGGCAGCAGTCCATCACTGGTACCCATTTACAGCTGGGTGAACTGGGACGATGCAGATGAAGGGCACAGACAGGTAGTGTGAACTGTAGTGTGATCAGGAATCAAACATAGGCCTACATACTGGTTGCCCAGGTCCTTATCCCACTGAACTACCTGCTCTGTAATACTACATTATATAGATAATTTTGATGTTTGAGCTTGGACAACCACATTTGGTCCCTGATCCAGTGCTTTGACACCAACGCTGTATTCTCTTTCATTATAACCGTTGTTTGATTTAGCCAGTGGACTATCCAGCCCATCTTTTCATGCTGTCTTCTGTAAATATATAACGCTTTGACTGTCATTAGAGCACACTTAGTCATTTGAATGACACTCTAAATGACGTTGCTGATTTGTCACTGGAGAGTCATTTGTCATTTTAGCTGTGACTCCAACAATCTGGACAATTCCCAGCCTGTTGTATCCCTCATGGAACATGGAGCAGCTGAGCCATAAATTTATCACAGGCAACGTCATTACCTTAACTTGATGGCCCTCAAGCAACAGCAGTGCAATAATAGAGAATAGATTTTATCCCGTGTGGAACCGAGGCTTTCGCCTGTGCTTTATTTCCTGCTTCCAGCATCCAAGATAAAGGAGAAAATAAGCTCGGCGGTGAAGTGTTATACCTCCCTTAATGAAAGGTTTTAAACTGATACTGGTATTGACTCAGGAGGCCTAGGAGCATGGCTCCATATCAGATGCTGTGTCATAAATGAAGATCAACATTCCTGTTAACTTTCCCTTACACTAACCTAAAGGAAAACAAAATCAAACAGCGTTGATGAGTCTTAGGATTACATTTGCCATCATGATACGATGATTCTCCTGTGAAATCACAGACGCGATGATGAAACACCTCGGTTGATGAATCTGTCAAATCTTATGATGGTCTTTGCCAGCTCACATCTCTTGCAAGCTTGGGAACTCACGTTGCCGTCCGCGGAAAGAGAAATACTGGAGCAGCAGCTGAACATTCAGCTTGTACATCGATAATGATAATGCAGGCTGATCAATAGCGCCTCCCCATGGGACCACGTGGTATAGACGGCCTCTACTTGTGATGCATTGTGTGCGATGTGTCGTGTGGAATATTGATACAAGTGCTTATTTCCTGTGTACCGCTGCCGCTTTGGTGATGGTACAAGCTGTTAATGAAAAAATCAGTGGGGCTTGTCAGCTGTCATCACAACCAAATGAGGCAGAAGAGGGCTGGGAGGAGGGGACTTAATAAAGCACGAATTTCTCTTTTCAGAAATATGAAGCCTAATCAGAATGTTTGCTAAAAGAACGTATGATGCTCACACTAACAATTACCTCACATTGCTGTCGACACTAATGGAAAATCCTATCGGAATATTAATATGAAGCTCCTAAATCACACATATTGCTGCAGACAGAAATGAGGGAATCTAAACCGGATTAGGATACACACCCTTTATTTCATTTTCTGGCTTTTTTCCATCAGTGATGAGACAACAGTGTTATTAAGAGGTGACGGTAGCCCAGGTGATGGAGCAGGGTGCCTGTTAAGTGAAAGGTTGCTGTTTCCAAGCCTGACTTCTTCAGGTCTTTTTGACAATAAAGAAATATAAAGAAATATCGCAAGGATTCTGGAGCACAATTTTGCATAGCACTGCAAGCAACTGTACAACTTTACATCGTTGAGGTAGGAGGCCCAAATTAACACCCAGGAACGAACAAACCTTTGTTCTAAAGGTCCACCAGAACCTCAGGATCACAACTAAAGAACGATGAAACAGTTGAAGGCATCATCTCAGGGCACATGCTTGCTGTGTGCTGCTCATGGATTGCCTGCATGGCCTAGAGGTGTATCTCCCATACATGTTGCATTCTGGGTTTGAGATCCTTCCCAGAGCCTGGGGCTCCCAGTGGTCATGGCCTTTCCAGTTGGGACTCTAGTGGCGCTGCTGTTTGGTCCCTTGCTTCTTTTCGAGGCATTCTGTCAGTTCTCAGCATGTCTAGCAACTGGGTCTAGGTAACTGCACTGCATTGATGTCACACGTTTCCATCTGATGCAGTTACTCAAAGTGCTTCATCATGATCCCTCACATGCACCCATTCACACTAACACACATTCACACACCAATGTCAGGGTGCTGCCATGGAAGGCGTTCAATTACACACTGGGAGCAACTTGGGGATTAATGACCTTGATCAGGGGCA
>OMMV01189366.1:11296-21365 GCA_900302635.1 Chatrabus melanurus
GCACAGGTATATATATATATATATATATATATATATATAGACACACACACACACATGCACACACACTAAACACACAAAGCATGGACAATTTCAGAAATATCGTCTTCTGAGTTTCTGAGTGCCGCACATATGCACGTGTTGAATTATGGGTACAAATGTATCCAAACATTGCAAGATACCAAATATGTGATCCATCTTTTTTCTTAAGGAATATTTTATTATTTTTTCCTGTTACAGCATAAGTATCGCAAGTACAACTGCACGATCACTATAACGTCATCTGAGGGAGTACTTCTGTGCAAAACTATCCTTGTCAAACGCCGGTGACACGGAAACTGTGTTTGGATACGAGCTAGACCACAATGCATTGCGCAGCACCGGTTGGTGGCCATTAATGAAATGGTCCATTGACTGCTGCCACATACAAATTTGCATACACATAAAGGCGTGAGCCTGCTGTGACTCGCATTATAGCAATATATACAGGCAATTTTTTTTCTAAAAGTAATTTATGGATTTCCAATGACTTCCTGGACTCAGCCATCAGAAGTGTGTCTATATGCGGTGAAAGTGTCAAACTTGTACAGCCATTCACTTATCTCTCTAGTGATGTTCAAGTCTCCGGGTCTTCAGCTTTTGAGGTCAAGAGAGTCCTAAGAAGACCTTATGGACTCACGAGGTCCCTGGTCAGAGGTATTTGGCAATGCTGATAACTTTGCTCGAGAATGAAGGACAAAGTCTTTTGGGTCCTGGTGCTTTCTGTCTTAGTGTATGGTTGTGAGAATTGGATGCTAACCAGCGATCTAAAGCAGTGATTAGATGTATTTTATACTAGGGAGCTTCAGAGCATCCTTGGGTACAGCTGGAATGACTTTCTGTCAAACAAACAGTTACTTAGGGAGACTTAGATGAAGAGTATCACTTGTGTAGTGAAGGACCACCAGCTACAACTAGTGATGCCCATGTGAGGCCTCATGAAGCATTTGGTGTTTCTGCTGAGCCCACTAGATGGCAGTGTCTAGCCAAAGAATTCAGAGCACAGTGAACTTTAATTTCCTTCAAGCTCTTTTTTGAGTAAACACTGCCATCCAGTGGGCTCAGAAATGCCAAACACTTCATGAGGCCTCATTTGGCCATCATTTGCTCCAACATTTTGGCCATGTGGCACATTTCTCTAAGCATAATCCTGCACACAGGTGCCTCAGTGTTGAGGACCCCTGTAGCTGGAAAAGGCCAAGTGGACGCCCACGTTTCACCTGGCTGCAGCAGATAGATGGCTACTTTGGAGATGTGGGCCGGTTATCTGCCTGGGTGGTTTCTAATCAGGACCCGGGGCAGTTCCATGGTGTGGTGGATCAGGCAAAATGCCCATACTCCCAGACCAGGACAGTTCAGGTCTGACTTGATATTTTATGAAGAGTTATTACTTGGTATCAAAGAATAGTTGTGCACATTAAGGCGGTGATCTAATATTGCCTTTTAATTTTGTTGTTTATCTCATTCTTTGGCATTCTTGTCTTATGATGTTACAAAGATCTAATGTAAAGAAAAGAATTCTGACTGCACTCTGTCAGTTGGAAGAGGTTATAAACTGTCTGCGATATGTGCACTTTTTAACTTTGCTCGTTGCCTCTGCATCACCATTTGCTCGCCGAACCAATGGAGGTCGTACATGCTGATTGATGTTCTCATTGTTGTTTATATCTGCTGGTCACACTGTCCTTGTGAACACTAATTATCTGACTCAGATTTTTTTGTTTGTTTTGTTTTTGTTCTAAATAGACCAAAGACCACACAGTTTTGTACTCTCCTTGATACACTTCTGGTCACATTATTAGCATAGACTCATTTGTTTCTTATTAATTATGCATTAATGTCAACCCGCTAATGCAGGCAAGGTCAAGACATTGGCGAACAATTCCAAGAGAGAATGTACCCAAAGGAGCTGAAGGATTTCAAGAGAGTGAACTTGCAGACATGAGATGATGGGTGTGCTTGTTAAAGGTTGCACGGTGCTGCTTGTCTGACCCTTATTACAGAGCCATTCTTTCTTTTTCTATACCTCCCGCACGCTCTTCTCACCGCCTCTCTGGTCTTGAACTCGGCACCGAGCCTTTGCACAGAGCTCCGGCCTGAGAGCTGCATGACTCCCCCTCCTCCCTACACCCTCATTATCGGCCACCATCTGCCCGACCTTAGCCTCGCCATGGCTCCTCTTCTCTCCACCCAGCAAACCCATTAGCACTCCCCTGTCACATGCCTCCCTCAGCTTCCATCTCAGTTCCATATTTGTCCTCCTTTGCCGTGTCTTACGGCCTGTAATCCCTCTGTCTTTAGTCCTTCTAACATGACGCTCTGCGGATAAGCCACTTTACCACAAACACTGATCCCTGACCTAAGCTCGATGCTTTTGTCAACATGCTTTCATACTTAAGAGCTACCAGACTGTGCGGACTCTCAATCAGAGAGAAGGCAAAATAAAATCTGTCTTTATTTAGGACTGGGGTCAAGAGTGCATTCAAACTAAGCCAGCTAAATTTGCTCTTCTGTCTACACTAAGCTGATTCTTTTTTCCTGAAAATTGAGCTTTTTGAAAACTGCCCACAGAGAGGATAAATCTGAGAACCTTGGCATCACATTTTAGTGTGGTCTGGGAAAACTGAGCTTTTGGACAACAATGATGTAAGCTTGTTCACACATTGTCAGGAGCTGTGAGGCGGTGGAGCTGAGAAGACTTTTCTGTCATTTCCAACTTTAAATGGAACTAGAGCTGGTCACACACCAGTGCTGTCATCAATCCGGGTTTGTGTTTAACAGGTTTACATCGTAAAACTGTAATTTTAACAGGAATCCCTGTGATATTGTAGTTGTTAATAACTGCAATCAAATCCTTAATCTATGTTCATTCAGATGTCTGGCAACGGAAACAGGAAAATAGGTGAGACAAATTAATTATCACTTTGGCCATATTGTGCCCACAGCAGACGAGGGGTATTATCCACAGTTTTAGTGGCTGATGATGGAAAGAGGAGGAACTATAGAATTGAGGCTGTTTTCTTGTCCAATAGGCATTTTCATGTGTTTGACAAGTCAAAGCTAATTATAAAAAAGGCTTCTATAGATTCAGCTCAAGATCTGGTTCACCATGTGATTCAGGGAGACTTGATTTACACAATTTCTTTTCACACATGTGATTTTTATCTGTGTGATTTTGCCGAATCCTGAGTGCTGAAAGCCTGCTGGCACAGACAAGTTGGAGTTGGATTAATACAAAAATATATATATGCATAATGAAAATGTTTATTTGCTAACTGGGTAGCATCCTAACCAGGTTAGCTAGCTTGGTGAGCCATTCTATTAATTGGGCTTGGCCAGGAGGCTAGCTTGGTCGGGACCTGAATAATAAGAAAATAGCTTCAGAAGAATTAAGTTTTACTATCCAGTCTTTTCTCACAACTCTATTGGCTAGCCCTCCAGAATGAGGATGATTGCCTTCCATCATCAGTGGCTTTGTTGGTGTGTTCCCATATGGCTGATGAGTCCAATCGTGGCTGCACCTGTCTTGCTGAAGTGAGGGCAGCTTAATCCTGGAAGGAGAGGGTACAAAAGCAGCTGTGACATATATATGATTAGCTGTTTTGAATGAACCCAAAAATGCAGACAGACGCTAAGAGGTAGTAAAATAATAAATGGCTTTATTTACCAAAGGTGATTAGTCCAAAGCAGAGAACAGTCCAACGGTCAGAGGCATGGGGCGGGCAGAGAGCCAAAGTCACATCGGGCAGGAGATGAAGGAGCGTAGAAATGCAGGAACGAGGAACACAGGTTGACATGAGCAAACAAACGAGAATAATCCAGCCACCAAGGAGAAACTGTGACAAAGTTAAATAGTGACACATAATGAGGTTGTGCCGTGAATCAGCTGTGCGCAATGACATCCACACCTACAAAACACACAGACGAGACAGGAGACAAAGTGAACACAAAGCTACAACAAAACTTTAGTGAGGATAATACTAAATACAAAATCAGTGAATAAAAACCAAAGTAGAACTGAAGAAAGGCTAAGGTTAAACATAAACGAACGGTGGTTAAGAAACTAAAATGGAACTAATTGCTAAAGTATAAAACAAAGGTAAAGTGACCAAAAGCTACAACATTTAACACATAGAATACGGGACAAGGGGTGGAACACATACAGTACCAGTCAAGAGTTTTGACACACCTTCTCATTCAATGGTTTTTCTTTAATTTTATTACTTTTTACATTGTAGATTAATACTGAAGATATGAAGGAACACCTGTATGGAATTATGTAGGAAATAAAAAAGTGTTAAACAAACCAGAAAATGTTTATTTGTTTTATATTTTATATTCAACTGATGGTCTCAAACACATTAAGAAGGCAAGAAATTCCACATTTGAACTCTTGACAAAGTACACCTGTTAATTGAAAACCATTCCAGGTGACTACCTCATGAAGTTGATTGAGAGAATGCCAAGGGTGTGCAAAGCTGTCATCAAAGCACAAGGTGGCTACACTGAAGAATCTAAAATATACATAAAACATACTCTGGTTTGTTTAACACTTTTTTGTTTACTACATAATTCCATATGTGTTCCTTCATAATTTTGATGTCTTCAGTATTAATCTTCAATGTAGAAATCTACAATGTAATCTACAGTGTAGAAAGTAATAAAAATAAAGAAAAACAATTGAATGAGAAATAGTGTGGTAGGATTTTTGTGCATTTTTTTTTTTTGGCTTCATTAGGGGCCAGACTGTCAGAAAATGATGGGGTTCAACTTTTCAGACCCTTCCTTCCCTTCCCTGGGGGTGGGGAGATGTTTGGCCCCCCTCAAAACTAACCATACACCTATTTTTGCCATATGTTTCATAATGTTAGAGTAATTTTGTAGGTTTTTAAGGATACTGAGTTGATTAATTATACTTTCAGAGCAAATTTTCAGACCCAAAACCGACAAAACAACTCTAACATTATGAAAATTGGTTAACAAATGGCAAAAATAGGGACATAGTTAGTTTTGAGGGGTGCAAAATGGAAATGGCCCCCCGGGGAGGGGTCTGAAAATTTGAACCCCATCATTTTCTGATTGTCTGGTCCCTATTGAAGCCAAAACAGCCCAAAAAAAAATACATTTTAGCACAAAAATCCTATGGAAGCTGTTTTCTTGACCATACCGTACCACACTAAAAGTGTGTCCAAACGTTTGACTGGTACTGTGTATACAGACACACACCGCATTGGCCCAAATGTAAGGTGGCCTCGATTAGAAGACAACCCCCCTTTTTCAAGAGACTTTTTTTTTTAAATATACCTTCTGAAGAGCAAATCTTGTTTTTCAGAAAGAAAATTATTTCACTATTAGTTCACTTGTATAATGACCATAAAATGAGTGACATACTCTGAGGACTTTTCAGACGGGTAAATGCCCAAAAGGTCCTCGGAGATTCCTGTGATGGAATGATTAAAGCGACTATGAAGACTTTGAAAAAGTTTTTAAAAAATCATTAACTGTTTGATGGCAAGAAACAAACAGAACCAGAAGTCCATTAACATAGTCTAGTGAGAAGTGTCTGGCTGCAGAACGTGTAGATAGGGGGGAATTGGAGCTCCCCTCTTTCCTGGTCCATGGTTGAGAAAGGTGGAAGTAAAAAGCGAACTGACATGGTGTGATTCTGCTGCTCTCTTCATAAAGATAAATTCTGTCCTGATTCAGTTTGAGCAGCGAAAATAATGTAGGTCCATTGTTGAAATAAAATTGCGGGGGTGCAATAGGAGCTGCTTTGTGTCTATGTCAAAAATAGCCATATTGTTGCATTCATGGATGGACATCACTCTGAAATGGGAACAGGAGCACAAGGACTCCTGGGAGAACTATAAATAATTTTAAATAATTGTGATTTATTGTATTATTTGTAACTGTTATATACTGGTTATTGTGGTGGCCTTGTTAAAGTTGTGTACATAAGTGACTGTGGTGTTAAAATGCAAAGAAGAACCATTCGGCGCCATGAGTGTAAACAATACCTGAAAGGATGACGTTTTCCTGTTGGACAGTGGTGTGTCAAACCCCTCTCCCGCACATTGCCACGTTGGCAATGTTCTAATAGTACGGTGGCTAACGGCCGCCTCTGCTGGCCTCCACTAGCATCATGGTGTGGAATGCCATGTGGCGTTTAAGGTTTGCTACCAAACTCCGGGAACATGATTTTTGCTGATGTTTGGCCCCCTTTTTCTCCCTTTCACCCTGTTCACCAACCACTGAGGTAAACGTCAAAGTGTGACTGGGCCTTGTGCATGACATATAAATCATTCCCAAGGTTTGATTAAATCCAAGATAATAATGTGTCCACACTAGATAAAAAAACACCTTGTGTGACTTCAGGGTCTCCATATGTTTCCATTGTTGAAACCCAGAGCAGCTGAAAGAAAGAAAAAAAGCTGTGCATCTTGAAAGCACCCGACTTCCAAGGTGCACACATGAAGGTGTTCACACCTAGAGAGCTCTGCAGTGGCTGTAGAGAGGAAAAAAATAGAAAATATATGTATAGTGCTGGAAATGCATGTGCTCAATATATATAATTCATTCCCGCAGTTTGATTATTTGTGCGCACATGATAAGAATTTTTTGCAGCGCCTACAGCCAAGATGTTCATTCCTACATTTGCGTGCATGTGTCTCTCTGAGCTAACAGAACCTGTTTTGTGGTCAATAAATGTACTTGTGTTTTTATTACCCACATAAATGCTCAATAATGAAGACCTCTCACTCAGTGTCATTTTCAATTTAACGCACTCTGTGCATCCTCAATTAGGCACAGTACACAAACTAATC
Organism: Chatrabus melanurus; assembly: GCA_900302635.1. NCBI lineage: Eukaryota > Metazoa > Chordata > Actinopteri > Batrachoidiformes > Batrachoididae > Chatrabus > Chatrabus melanurus. The sequence goes on from OMMV01189366.1 coordinate 18,157, forward strand.
AAATGTAGGAAGTAATTAACAAAATCATGCAAACAAATTCTATTTTGCGCACACACAGTAGCATTTTGAGCGCTCTATATATAAAAAATGGCCTCATTTTATTTAGTTTTTTCTATCACTCTGTGTGGACCACAGATGGGACAACCTGCTGCACAGCTATCGCCCTCCACCCGCGGGGGCAAACACTGTAATGTGTACACTATTATTTTGCCCTTCTTCCTCAATATGCTTCTGCGTTACATTGATACATATACAGGCAGGTCCATAAGTCGTTGGCCAGTGGTACACTTTTTATAATTTTGCTTCTGTACGCCTCCACAGTGGAGTTGAAATGAAACAATCAAGATGTACTTCTAGTGTCAACTTTCAGCTTTAATTTAAGGGGTTTAACAAAAATATCACATTAACCATGAAGGAATTACAGCTATTTTTATAATGTAGTCGTACCATTTACAGAGCCCAAAAATAATTTGGCTGTAAAAGTGATGATTTGTATTAAAAATAATCCTTACATTTACTTTGCCCGTTTTCTTCAGACTAGTCAGGGGATGGATATATGAACATTTCCAAGTCACTGAATTTTTCTTGGACTTCATTTACATCAGTCATTAAGAAATACAAACAGTATGGTACTGTATGGTAAATCTGTGTCAAGTAGACAGTTCTCAAAAACTGAGTGATACGCCAATGATTGTGTCATATTATCGTGTAGTGTATGCCCGGCTTTAGTCAGTTGACTTTCAAAATATTATTAGAATTCCAGTCGAGTACAGTACATCTACTTATTATTGAAAACATTATTTGGGTTAACCTGAAGAATAGCTTCAATTGTACATAAAAGTCAAATATCAGCTGTGGGGTTTGTGTCTCTGCAGTTGTGGGCACGCCACAGCAGACCAAACACCACAGTGTCAGGAGTATTGACTGCAGAGCCAGGCTTGCCGTTCTGTCTTCGTGTTGTCTAAGACTTTGTCTGCCCACAGAGCTTACAGGCAGAGCTGTGAGAAAATGGTGAGCTGCAGCAGCTCGCCTTGACAGATAAACAGAATTTTGTGTCTGGCAAGCTGAACATTGTCAGCTCCAATCTCCTGAGGGAATTACAACCGACAGTTGATGCTGAGACACCGGCTCAACAGACTGAGCATCAGACCCTGCGCTCCGATGAGTGGGATACGACGACTCCTTCATTATGATAGCGCTGCATGGTTTATTCATGGCTGACAGAGCCACAAGTCTAGTTCAAGGTCTAAGAGCTCTGTTTTCACCTTTGAAATAGCCTGTTCAAAACTAGTTATAAACAGAGCGTAAATGTCACCGGGGTTGTGAAAAACATAAATGTTTCAGTTTGAATTGTAGAGAATGGGCGGATGACACAGCATCTGAGCGAGTACTTCATGATTTATGAGCTTTTCCATTTTCACCTTTCATCTAAAGATTTCCTCTTTATCTTCCCCTACTTCTGTCTGCATCTCACTGGGAGTGGGGCAGCAAAAAAAGTTAATTGCACAACTAGCATCAACTTTTTACAGATGAAATCTGAAGTTCAGCTTTTGATGCTTATGCTCAGAATGGGGCCCCAGAGGTCACATTGTTGTCTTTGTGAAATGTCAGCAGTTAGCACCTCAAAGAGAGGCTGGCAGTTTGAAGCGTGTGGGCTGGATAAAAGCCGTCTCTCTGCCATCAGGTGTTTCAACAAGGTTGGTATTTCCTTTTGCAAAGGGGTCAGTTCAATTGGAATTAGTTGGCTGCGAGGCCCCTTTGCCGTTGAGCAACATTACCCACAGATAAGGGAGCTCAGACATGACGAGCCATATTAACCAGCCGGCTCGCCTCACGATTGAACGATTGCTGTGTTGTACTCTGGCAGGACAGAGCTGGGCTGATAATTGAACAGGCTGCCATTCTATTGACAAGATTAGAATTTCTACAGATCAACAAAGGTAATACTTGTCTTGTTTTTCTGCATGTATGTTGATGTTCTGAAGAAATTGGTCTCGTTTAGTTTGTAGAGACAAGCTTCAGACAGAAGAAAGACATGGTTAGTGTCATAAGTCACTGAAAGAAGTGATTTGAAGAAACAGTCTGAAGTGGTGGCAAGAAAGGCGAGCAGACTGTTAGTTTTTTTCAACAAGCATAACTCAGATGTTATTCTCGTTCGATTTGTGGCAAATCTTGTAAATTTTTAGGTGTGCAGTGGTGCTACTATTATTCTTCATTTATGACTTCCTCTATTCAATGCACATGAACACGAGACAACAACAATCCAAATCGGATCACAAGGAGGATAATTTTGTCAGATTCTCCTGCTGATATCCTCAAACTGTACATGGTGACCCCATAAAGTGACAACTAGGCCGGGCCCTCAGCGATATTATTGTGCAGATTTGTCTGCAAGTGTGAAATTTGGCACAGATGTAGGCCAGGTCATACTAAATTCATTTTTGGAGCGCGCCAGTGTCGACGATCATTGGACCCGCCATATTGGACAAATCCAAGATGGATGGCAGTCGCCATTTGATTTTCTCATAACTTCACAACCAAAAGTCATAGGATCATAATGGGGTGTATTTTTTAATTTGTTTTTGACTGCAGAAAATCCAAATCTGCACTCTGTTTTGACAGAAATGCATGTAAATATGCTGATTTAGTGGTTGAAAGCATATTTTATCCAAATTAAATTGATTTTAGGGAGCCATTAGGGGGGTATTGCACAGATATGTTTCCAATTTGAAACAGATATAGAGTAGAACATACTGAATTCATTTTTGGAGGGGGCTGAGTTAGCAATCATTTGAGTGGCTATATTAAAGAAATCCAAGATCGCCACCAGTTGCTGGGCTCCAATCATGCTTGCAGACACATCTGTACCATAACCCCCAATGGCACCCTAAAATCAATTTAATTTGGACAAAATGTGCTTTCAACCACTAAATGTGCCTATTTACATTATTTTATGTCAAAACAGAGTCCAGATTTGGATTCTCTGAGCTCAAAAACCTATAAAAAGAACCCTCAATCATAATTCTATGAGTTTTGGTTGTGAAGTTATGAGAAAATCAAATGGTGACTGCCGGCCATATTGGATTTGTCCAATATGGCAGTTTCAATGATTGTTGATGCCAGCGCCCTCCAAAAATGAATTTAGTATGACCTGGCCTACATCTGTGCCAAATTTCATACTTGTAGATAAATCTGCACAATGCCCCCCC
>OMMV01189368.1:0-10224 GCA_900302635.1 Chatrabus melanurus
TTTTGGCTTTGATATTTCTATTTCATTTGTCATGTTGTGGAGATTTGTTTTCAGTTTGAGTTTAAAGAGGGTAATTTTAGAAATTTTAATATAGAGAAGCCTGAATTATTTTTTGTGTTCTTAATGTCTGAGGTCGGCTGAATCTGTCAGCTCATTTAAATCAGGGCTTAAAACATTACTATTTACTGCAGCTTACATTGAACTAGATATATAACTTATTATTAGGATAATCTGTAGCTATTGTTTTTATATTTGTCTGCTGTTGCTTTTGCTTTGTTTGCTTTTTAAATGCATTTTCTGCAGTTTTTAGCTATTTATTGTCTTGCTTTTAGCTTTTGTGTTTAATGATCTCCTTTAATGTTTTATTTTAATGTATTTCTCTTGTAAAGCACCTTGAGTTGCCTTGTGTATGAATGGCGCTATATAAATAAAATTGCCTTGCCTTGCCTTGCCTAATGGCATAAAGAAATTAAAATATGTAAAAGTGGGTGAATACTTCTGCAAGGCACCGTATCTGTCAAAATGCTTATGTTTGAGACAAATAATAAATATGTTGATTTGACTGCTTTTTTAAAACAATTTCTCTGAAGTACAAAATGCACTTTCCCCAATTACGGTTTCATTCTAAAAGTCATGCACATGCATCACAAATAATTTGTTCATAGTAAGAAATGGTTATTCACTGTTTTCTGCATATTACAGAGGAAAACTCAGTGCAGCTAATATATTGAAAGTACTTTTTTTCTGGAGCTCTAAAAGTTATTGTTCACTTATTTTTAATGAAAAGACTTTTAAATGTTAGAAAATATTCCTCATTATCATGTTGGCTGAGTATGCTGGAACAGAGTGCCATTGATTTCACATTTGTTGACAAATAAGTTATATAGGCTCAGGCATCAAAGTACAGTAATTACTGCATGCAGAGTCTGGAGGAAGTAGTAGTGCCTACTGGCTGTCAATTATGCTGCTGCACGTTCTAAATGGCTGGAAAATAAAGAGACAGATCAAACAAATCCACAGAGAAAGTGAATGTATACAACCCCTGGCAAAAATTATGGAATCACTGCACATATAGGATGTTCATCCAAATTTTATACTTTGTAGAAAATAATCAAATCATAGATATGACAAAATTGTCATTCGCTGAACACTCTGGTTTTGTGAAACACACATCAAAAATTACATATCTTTATGTTTAATTGATAGAATTTTTTTTATCCCAGTTCATGCAGAGGAAATCAGTAAATGCTGTGAAAAATTATGAAATCACCTGGTGATTGAATATTAATTGAATGAGTTTCTGAGAGAAATGTCAGCACAAGACGACAAAAGGCAAATCAGTCTGCAGTCAAAGAAGTGACCCTGCAGACCTTAATTTGCTGTTGGACTTTGCTAATTGAAAGGAAACATGACCCCAACAGAGATTTGCCAATTGAAGCAGTGGAAAGGATTAGAAAACTCCCACGGGAAGGAAATCCAACACAGAGTGTGGCAAAAGAAGCAGTTTGTTCTCTGTCAGTTGGGTCTAACATTTGGTTCAACTAGAAACAATATGGAAGGGTTATAAAAGGAAAACATACACACCGACCAACAGAGATGTCAATACATCACGATAGGAAACTCAAAACAATATGCCTTGAAAATAGAAAGTGCTCAACAAAAAAAGGAAACATGAAAGAACGGGCGCAGGGGTCAATGTTTGTGAAAGAACTGTAAGAAAACAGCTGAATGAAATGGGATTTATATTTAATAAGGCCAATCAAAAACCAGAACTAACACCAAAACAGAATAAAGAAAGGTTACAGTGAGCTAAAGATAATCAATCATGGATTCTGGATAACTGGATGAAAGTGATATTCAGTGATGAATCATGAATCTGCATTGGACAAAGAAATACTGCTGGAACTTTTGTCTGGGGCTGTTCCAATGAAACATATGACTGCACAAAGTAAACAAGAACATTTACCCACTCATTTATGAGATGTGGTTGCATGTCAGGTAAAGGACCAGGGGTGTGGTAATCATTAACTTTCATTCATTCATTTTCTGCCACTTATCTGGGTTCGGGTCGCAATGGCAGCAGATTGAGCAGCTCAGCCCACACTTCCCTATCCCCGGTCAGGTTCTCCAAGCCCTTCTGGGAGATCCCAAGGTGTTCCCAAGCCAGCTGGGACATATAATCCCTCCAGTGTCCTGGATCTTCCCTGGGGCCTCCTCCCAGTTGGACATGCATGGAAGACTTTCCTGGGATCCCCAAACCACCTCTGCTGGCTCTTTTTGATTCTCACCCTGTCCCTGAGTGTAAGCCCAGATACCCTACGGAGGAACCTCATTTCCACCATTTGTATCTGCTATCTTGAATTGACACCTTAATTGGTGGAGGGGTTTGTGGGCTGCAGTGATCCTGGGAGCTGTGGAGCATCAGCTGCTGGTAGGGCCCCCCCTTGCCAAATTGGTCCCAGGTGAGGACACAGATGAAGGGCGATTCAACAATGACATTTCATGAGTGACACAATAAGGGGTAGGTAGAGTTTCTTCACCTGGATTAGGGAGACCGGGGCCTCCTCCTGGAGTCAGTCATGGGGAGGGTGGGGCAAGTGCCTGGTGGCTAGTCCTATAGCCATGGGGCTCGATCATGCTCAGCCTGAATAAACAACTTAATGGCGCCTCCATGTGGACTCATCACCCACACGGAGAGAATGAAGGGTCTGGTGTGTTGCTTGGTGGGCAGTGGACAGGGGCATAAGCCCACGCAGTAATCATTACCTAAACAGTTAATACCCTGGTGTACAGTGTTATTGTGGACACTTTTCTTGTTCCATTGATAGAAAATTTGTTTGGTGATGATGAAGTTGTGTCAGGATGATAATACATCTTGCTGCAGAGCAAAGAGTGTTACAACTTTTCTTCAGGGAACGGAAATCAACTCAATGACAAGGTCAGCAAACAATCCGGATCTCAAGCCGATGGAAAATTTATGATGGGAATTTAAATTTTTAAAAAAAAAAGATGATGACAGGGCTCCATCCTACAAAGCTGATCTGTTATCCACTAATCCAGAAAGCTGGAACTAGCTTGATGGAGAATAAAAAAAAAAATTTGTTTTGGCTGCTTCTGTTTTTGCTCAGGGTCACCACAGTGGATCCAGTGTGGATCTGCATATTGATTTGGCCCGTTTTAGATCAGATGGGCCCTTCCTGACGTAACTCCAAATGTACATGGAGAACGGACCACAGATGGCCTTGAACTGGGGACACACTAACTGCTTGCGCCACCTTGCTGCCCAACCATCTTGCTTATGATTTACATACGTTTTTCCCTATGCTTGTGTTTAAAAACCATAATTAATTCAGGCAATCATATTTAATTTGTTAAAGGTATGTTTCACAAAGCCAGCACATGCAGCCAATGCACACAAATTGTTTTGTCTCATATCTGTGATGTGTTAATTTGCTACAAAGGAAGAAATCTGAGTTAACATCTTTTACATTTGGTGATTTCATAATTTTTGCCAGGGGTTGTACATCCATTTGGAATGAAACTCAACTCAGTGGCTTTAACTCTGTGTTGAAAAAGCTTTTCAACTGTTGTGGCTGACTAGACCACAATCTGGCACTGAGATTTGCTCTGTTTTTAGTCGGTTTGAGTTAAACTCGAATAGTTTCGCCCTGGGTACAGTGTGACTGAGCAGATGGAAACAGACACTCGGATACAAACCAAGACTACCAAACATACACCTTTGTGTTTGCTTTCAGACCTGTAGTTCTTTGCTGGGAAAGGGACTGGTATAATCCATAAAACAAATGACATCATGAAGAAGCAGCATTATCGACATTCCCAAGCAACACCTCAAGACATCATCCAGAAAGCTATAGCTTGATTTTCCAACATGACAACAGTTCCAAACATAACCATGGTGTGCAGTCACAGTCAGTTGAAGTGTTTAATTCTACACTTTAAGCATATCTTTTTTTCTATTAGTTACAATTAGCAGATGTTTTTATTTTTATTTAATCAACTGTGATCATGTTTGATTGAGATGGGTTGATGTTTGTTTCATTCCTGCCTGTGGCTGTTATTTTGATTTGAAAATTGTTTTATTGTTAAATTTTTATGTTTTAATGTGGATACATTGTAAAGCACTTTGAAGCTTTTTGTTCAAAAGCATTTTATAAATAAAGTTATACTACTACTACTACTACTACTACTAATAATAATTATTATTATTATTATGTGTCCAAGGTAGTAGGACCAACTGATTTACATCAGTTCTGTCAGGAGGAATGGGCCAAAATTCCAGAAAAACTATTGTGAGAACTCTGTGGAAGACTATCTTTACCATTTCATTCATATTAAGCAAGTTAACGCAAGTCCCGGAAAACTGAATTTGAAACTTTTTAGCCAAGGTGTACGATAAATGCTGCATGAACTGCATTTCTATAGCTTTTTTCCATCTGAGATTCCAAAAACACTTGACAATGATGCCTCAACTAGGGGATTACGGTAAAGACCTTGCACAATGGACCGAGGATCCTCTGGTCACAAGCCCACGTCTCTGACCTCTAGACCATCACCTCCCTATCACGACTCATGAAAAGCATATTTGAGAGAGAGATAAAGAGGGACAGTCGAGTGATAACACTGTGCCATGTTGCCAGCACCAAGGAAAGTAAACATATAAGTCAACAAAGAGCTTTAGTAGTGATTTAAAGAGGGTTAGCGGTGACTTTAGCCTGAGGGACAAAGTGTCTGGACTCAGCAAGCAGACGATTTAGTGACCCTGTTTATAGATAGAGCTAAAAAATTGCCATTGGGTCTTTCCCAAATGTGTGAGCCGTGCCATCAGCAATCCACTGGCTGACAGCCACTGCTTAGTGTCGTTCAGCAAGTGCACATCGGAAGTAAACAGTGTCTGAGGCAGGATTGTCTAAGAAGTAGGGTCACATAGGCCCATTAGTGATGTTCAAGAGGGTCACTCTTCTTTTTTGTGAAGCAATACAGAATACTGTCAGAATCAGAACACTCGTATTCGGATTGAATAAAATGTCATAAGTGCAATGAGACCTTATTCGATTAGACTTATTTTGTAGCTTTATTAAAATACAGTCACAAACATTAGTATTTGGACAGTGTCACAATTTTTGTAATTTTGCCTCTGTACACCACCACATCCATCCATTTTCTACTTAGTCTTGTTAAGGGTCACGGGGGGGCTGGATCCTATCCCAGCTGTCACTGCGCGGTTCACACATACAGACAGAAAAACACATTCACACTCTCGCTCAATTTAGAGTCACCAGTTCACCTAACTGCATGTATTTGGAAGTGGGAGAAAGCCAGAGCACCTGGAACGATCCCACACAAACACAGGGAGAACATGCAAACTCCACACAGAAAGGACCATGTCAGAAGCGAACCTAGGACCTTGTTGCTGTGAAGCAACAGTGCTAACAACTGCCACCATGTTGTCCAACACCACCGCAATGAAGCTGAAATGAAGCAATCAAGATGTGATTCAAGTGTAGGTAAGGTCTGGGATAGGGATGGGCCATATCATATCATTATCAATATTCCAGTAGAAATCCTCCCCACCGGAGGAATTTGTCATTCCGCGATACAGATGATATCGTTGATGACATGTTTTCATATGCGCTGCATGTGGGCAACCACAAATAACGGAAGGTAATAAAATAAAATAAATAAATAATTGTGTTATTTCAAACAGGTGATGTCAACAGGTGATTGTAATCATGATTTGGTACAAAAGCAGTATACACTGAAGGCTCTGAGTATTGAAGGAGCAAAGATGGGCAGAGGATCTCCAGTTTGTCAATAAATGCATGCTAAAATGATTGAAATGTTTAAAAACAATGTTCCTCAAAGAAGCAATTTGCATATTTCTCCCCCTACAGTGCATAATATCATTAAACAATTCAAGGAATCTTTAGGAATTTCAGTGTATAAAGGACAAGGATGCAAGCCTAAGTTGAGCACACATGATCTCTGATCCCTCAGATGGCACTGCAGTGGAAACATGTATTGTGGTCAGATGAAACACTATTCCAGAGCTTTTTTGGAAGAAATGGACAACATGTGCTCTGGACCAAAGATGAAAAGGACCATCCAGACTGTTATCAGCAACAAGTCCAAAAGCCAGGGTCTGTCATTGTATGGGGTTTGGGGTGGTGTCAGTGTCCTTGGCAAAGGAAATTTAGACTGCTGTGATGATAGTATTAATGCAGAAAAGTACATTGAGATTTTAGAGCAACATTTGCTGCCTTCAAGACAACATCTTTTCCCAGGGACGTCCATGCATTTTTCAACAAGACAACATTCTGCACACATTACAAAGGCATGGCTGCGGAAGAAGTGGGTATGGGTACTAGACTAGCCTGTCTGCAGTTCTGACCTGTCCCCAATAGAGAATGTGTGGAGAATTTTGAAACAATAAATGCAACAAGAACAAGCTTTTGCTGTTGCACACCTTAAGATGTCTTTGCAGGAAGAATGGGACAAAGTCCAGCGGATTTTGGCCACAGGTGAGTGTGTTGAATGGTCCTATTTTCATATCATTACTTATATTATCAACAAAAATACTATGAAATATTGTAATATAATTTTAAGCCTATATAACCCATCCCTAGTGTGGGTGTATGTGCTCATGCCCCATGCTGCATCCACCACACAACGGAACCTCGTCGAGTCCTGGATGGCAACCAAGTGTCAACTTTCAGCTTCAATTCAAAGGTTATAACAAAAACATTGCATTAACCTTTGAGGTATTATAGCCATTTTCTTTACACAGTCCCTCCATTTTCAGAGCCCAAAAGTAATTGGACAAACTAAGAATTATAAATATAAGGATTATTTTTAATACTTGAATGAACACATGGAACACATCACCAAATGCTGAATTTCCTCCCATGAGATGTTTTTTTTTCAGACCTGTACTGCAGCTTCATTAAGTTGATGCTTTTTTGTGGGTCTTTCTGCCTTCAGTTTTATCTTCAAGAAGTGAAAAGCATGCTGTTTGGGCTGAGGTCAGGTGAGTGACTTTGCCATTGAAGAATATTCAATTTCTTTGCATTGAGGAACTCACGGGTTGCGCTGGCAGTATGTTTTGGGTCATTATCCATCTGTACTGACATATCAGTTTGGCAGCATTTGGCTGAATCTGAGCAGATAGTACAGCTGTAACACTTCAGAAATCATTATGCTTCTTCCATCAACAGTTGCATCATCAATAAACAACAGTAACCCAGTTCCACTGGCAGCCATACATGTTTATACCATAACATTACATCCAATGTGTTTGACAGATGATGTGGTTTACTTCGGATCATAAGATGCCCCTTTCCTTCTCCATACTCTTCTCTTCCCATCATTCTGGTACAAGTTAATCTTTGTTTTATCTGTCCAAAAATTTTGCTCCAGAACAGTGTAGGCTTTTTTAGATGCTTTCTGAAAAAGTCTAATTAGGCCTTTCTGTTCTTGAGTGTTACCAGTGGGTTACACTGTATTGTAAATGCTCTTTATTTAGATTCATGAAGGTGTCTCTTGATTGTGGACTTTGACAATGATACACCTGCCTCCTCCAGGGTGTTCTTGACTTAGCTAGATGTGAGGGGGCTTTTTCTCACCAATGAAGGAATTCTACCATCATCCACTTTAGTTGTCTTTTGTGGTCGTCCAGGCCTTTTTGTGTTGCCTAGTTCACGAGTGCATTCCTTTTTACCAAGAATGTACCAAATTGTTGATTTGGCCACTTCGAAAGTTTCTGCTATCTGTCTGGTAGGTTTATTACTTTTTTTTTAAATTTTTATTTTTTTACCTAAACTCGGCCTCTTTCACTTGCATCAATACCTGTTTGGACCTTATAATGAGAGCTGTAATGAACAGCTACCAAATGCAAATTCAACACTTGGACATAGTCATCCAACTGCTTGTCAGTCAATTGTCAAATTACTTATGACCTCTGAAAACGGAAGGACTCGCTATAAAAATGTTTGTAATTCCTAAATGGTTCATGTAAGAATTTTGTTATGAAAGCTGAAAGGCACTTCAATCATATCTTAATGGCTTCTTTTCTAATTCAGGTAAAATTACAAAAAAAAAAGTGTCACTGCCCAAATACTTATTTACTTGACTGTATATTATCATTTTTATAGCACATATAATGTCATAGATTTCCATCAACTACCCACAGTGCATCAACCAGGCTCACACACTCGGAACAGAAGGACTTATTATTTGCCAAGCTAAAGAGGTTTAAGCACCGGCCATGAATGTGGGTAACCTCAATACAAACTATTCATGTGTTTGAGTCCTCAATTGCCATTTTCACAGTGACTTTTCTACATATATATTTAATAAGATAAAGGTGGCATGAAAGGATCTGGAGTCAGTTTAGTAAAATTATGCTCCATTGAAATATATACTGTAAACATTTCATTTTCAGTACTCAGTTCTTCAAGGGAATTTGAGCAATTTTGCATTCATCAAGTCTGTCTTCAAATAGAGTGGACAAAAGGAAGGTGTTCAAAGTCTCATATATTTACTGGACACTGACAAAAGAAAATAACAAACCCGGTAAGATGAAAAGCACGCAGTCGACAGAATGTGGGTGGGATCGGTTTGAGGAAGTGAGTTATAGTGTCTTGCTTGGCAAAAATTCTAAAGATCTAACAGCCGAGGGAAATATATCAAGAACTGGGACACGTGCTGCCTTTGTAGTTGAGACGAAAAGGAATGAATACATAAATTAGTAGGACCTCTAAGTGGCAAACGCATCCAAGCATTCATGCAGAGCGGAGAAAAGAAAGAAAGAATCCTGATCAGCAACACATATACACGCAATGAAACATGTAAAGATCCAGTTGGTGCAAAGATACAAAAGGTAGTTTGTTGCCATAAGTATGTCCTGATGTGAATTCCTTAAGGTAAGGGTATTATCTGAATTAGCAATGGAGACAGATGACATATTTCTATTCCAAACTCTTATTTCACCCTTATCGATGTTATCCCTTCTTCAACCTTTTTCTCCCACTGGCTTCGATGTGTGAGTGAAGAAGAGACGTGCTTGTGCTCGGGGATGTGACGGCAGACAATATTTGTGTTCATGTTTAATTCATTAACCCACATTAGTATTAATGTGTTTACAGCTGCAACTGAAGACAGTTTTGTATCTCGGTGTTGGTCTCTGAGTTTGCGTTAGGGTCTAGGATGCCCCACAAGGCATTGGCTACATGCTGCGATCCAACCAGTCAGCAGCCTCAAAACCATTGTCGGTACAGGGAGGTGATGGATGACGGTCAACTGAGGAAAGACAACACTTCTTCTTTTAGCCAAAACCTCCTGCCTGGCTTGCTTGCAGAGAGATTCCATAAAAGCTGCTCTCAACAAAGGCCTGGGAGCCAAGGCCAATGGTCACGGACAGCAACAGGACAGCTAAATATGCTCACATTAAACAAATACTCCAAACCATGCAGCCAACACAACTGTTTGCATTGAAAAGGTATTCATGTTATTCCACATGCCAAGCAGTTCTGGACAGACATGATCAAATTCAAATATGACGGATGGTAAACTGAAGACACAAACATGCACATCCAGCTGTATTACTGATCAGACTGTTATGGTGCATTGCAGTTGCACTCGAAGTTCGTAAGTCCAATTCATCAACTCATTCGAACACCACATACCCTGAGTTCACAATCCAAGATGGCTGCTCGGAGCATCAACTGCAAGTAAAAGCTTTTGCTGTTTTTTTGTTTGTTTTTTTTGGAGCATTTCAGTCTTGCTTTTGTCCAATTCACTAAGTCATACACACAGTACTGTCCTTCTGCTGTCTCTGGACATGTTGCTATAGTGGTTTTATGTGTAAAATACCACCTAATGTGTTGTTTATCAAGTAGTGCCGCTAATATTGGTTAACCTGGTAGATATTGCTAGCAACAATGACTAGCTACACTGCACTACAAACCACAGTGAATTGAAACATAAACATTTCTTTGTATCTTTCTATGTTTTCCAACTTGTGGTGCTGTGTGGAAACTGGAACGCATTTAACTCGGGTGTGACATCATTCCCAGTCATGACTTATGACTTCTGAGGCAACTGGTACACAGCATAAACACTAACAATGACCCATCAGCAATATTTGGTCAAGAACGCTAGGCCTATCCATTCAGCAAGGTGAAATTAATCTGATATGTAAAACTCAGA
>OMMV01189372.1:0-10314 GCA_900302635.1 Chatrabus melanurus
TGACGTCACCCATAAGGTTCCTGAAAAGTGGATTTCAAGTTCCAGTGGGGTGGCTCTGGACCTTGACAATGCCTAAGTCCGTCCAGAGACATAGATCCATAAATGGATGGAGTGTAGGCAAGACTGGCATGACCTCGGTGGGACAAATGAAGTGCAAACAAACCCACATATCTCGATGTAACCATGCTAGCTCAGGCTAACAAGCTAGGTAACATGGGTTGGGGTGATTGATTAACACATATTTTTGTGGACTAGGCAGTGGTTCTAATAATGGGTGGCTTGGGTGTGAATATTAAAAACTATGACAGACACATAGTCTCAATAACCATGGCACTATAAGTGTAGCTACTATCCTTGTCATGAACAGTGTAGCTGATGTTACCAAGCTATCCATACAGGGGACAGGCCCATTGGTCTGAAGGTCCATTGGTCCAAAGATCCATTGGTCCGAAAACTAGGGTTAGTTAGTTAGTTTTAAGGGTTAGGGTTAATAATTATAATAATTTTTGGGGTTTGGGGGGCTTGCCCCCCAATTTTACAAATAAAATCCTTACTTGTTGGGTATTTTATAAATATAATGCATATTTCTACCTATAGGACAGGTCCCTTAAAAGTAATTCTATTTTGTTACTTTATTAAGTTTACTAAGTTTGAACTGCAAGTAACCATTTTTAACAATTTCCAGACCAATGGGCCTTCGGAATATTTACTAGCCACCATCCATACATGCTCATTAGTGCTAACTGTGTTCACATAAAAAAATTAAATTTCTTAGATGTGTGTCAGTACAATTAACCACACAGCAAGCCATATTATCTCAGAAATTTGCATTAAAATGGTCAGAAAGGAGCAACCAGCATGCTAACAGCCCTGCTAGTGGCCCTGCTGGTGGTCCTGCTAGTGGCCTACTAGCGGGGGGCTAGCGGTCTGCCAGGGGGCGGCTAGCGGACTGCTAGCACCCAGCGGCCTGGCAGTACACACCCACATCTAGATGTCACTGTCAATGGGCCTCTAATTATGTATAAATTTATGGCTTGATTTAATTTAAACTGATGAATTATATAAAAATTCATGCCTTGTACAGTTGGCAGTAATGGGGAAACTAGCTATAGAGACCAAATGTAGTTTTGTACCAGGCTATAAGCATGTTTATTTCTGCTGCAAAGTTGGGCATTTCAATATGGGGTTCTACGGGCATTTATCTGGTTTTGGTACTTCCGCGTTGGATTCATTTTTCAGGTCCGGAGGTTTCCGATTGGAAGAAAAAGAAACATGTTTCATTTGGGTGACTCGGTTCTGGAATTACAAACGGAAGAAAAGCCACTGAATGGGAAAAGTAACGAAGCGATCAACTTGCACATAATACATGGCTGCAACTGTCACACCTGTAATCAAAAGTACAAATAAAGAAATCAATAAACAATAAAATGAAGAGGGCTGATAAAGGTTATTACACTCTCAGTTATTTATATCACAGTGTGTAGTAAATTGTACTTGTTAATACAGAGTGTGTGTGTGTGTGTGTCAGAAATAATATTTTCATGATAATAAGAAATGCAAACGTTGTGACATTGGCTGCTTTACTTGATGATAAATTACATTTCGGCTTATTTTTCATTTGCAGTTCACTACATCAGTTTTGATTTGAATTATTCATGAGGTGCGCACATTCTCACCACATGTTCTTCAGTAATAAATACTAGTTCACGTGTTGGGAAAATGTGTATGCATGGATTTGGTATGTTTATATCATTTGTGCATATGGTCGCTGGTCTCTAAGAAGCAGGCTGTTTCTGTGCCACCCCCCCTGTCTGAAGGGAGGTGGACCTGACCACAGTGACACATAGTGTGCAGATCAGTGGGTGTGCTATTGGTGCAAGCAGGAGTTCAGATTTGGAATTTAAAAGGAACAGTTTCAGCTCTAAATTCATCTAATACCAGGAGAGTTTCTGCATGCGCAGACAGAGCTGTGAGATTCTGAGGATGTGCATGAAACTCAACATGATTCAATATAATAGCGAGATAAAGCTGATTTTGTACAATATGACCTCTTCAACATACATTCTAAAGCCCCAGCAACACATGTTTTGGTGAATTTAAGTCTTTTTGTTGGTAAAAACAAACTGCTGTTCACAGCCTCACAAGGAAAAGGTGATTGTGAAGTGTGACAGTGATACTCACATCATGCAGAGGATAAGCAGCCGTATAGGTGCCATTGGCGAGCAGACTGGTGATCCCTGTAAGAACGCATTATCAAAAGGACTCATCTCAAAGCCAGGACATGCACAGACTCAGCAGTCTGGAGTTAGTAAATTCAAAAATGGCTGATATTCTCAATCATCTTCATTTTGTAGTAATTCTGACTTTGCACAAGATTTACAGTAGATGTAGCATGATGTTTCCCAATCGATATGTTGCGTGATTGTTTTTAATAGTGAATCGAAAGCATTAAATCTACCCTGTAATGGTAACACAAAGAATGCTACAATTAATTACAGTGAGTTACTTTCCCCTCCAAAAGTATTGGAATGACGAGCCCCCACCCCACATTTACATGATATTTACTTTGACTTTTATTTCATTGCACAGTATGAACCCAAGATATTTCATGTTTTGTCTGGTCAACTTCATTTCATTTTTAATATACATTCATTCTTGCATTTCAGGCCTGCAACACAATCCAAAAAAAGTTGGGCATTTACCACTTTATAATGTTGCCATTCCTTCTCACAACACGTAAAACTAATTTTGGCATCGAGGATACAAGCAATGAAGCATTTCAGGTGTGATTTTATCCCATTCTTCCAGCAAACATGTATTAAGGTGTGCAACAGTACGGGGTTGTCGTTGTTGCATTTTTCATTTCAGAATTCTCCACACATTCTCTATTCGGGACACATCAGCACTGCAGGCAGGCCAGTCCAGTGCCTGTATCCTCTTCTTCCACAACCATGCCTTTGTAATGTGTGCAGAATGTGGTTTTGCATTGTCTTGTTGAAAAATTCATTTCCGTTCCTGAAAAAAAGGTTATCTTGAAGGCAGCATATGCTGCTCTAAAATCTCAGTGTACTTTTCTGCATTAATGCTGCCATCACAGAAGTGTAAATTACCTTTGCCAAGGGCACTGACACAACCCCATACTATGACAGACCCTGGATTTGAGACTTGTTGCTAATAACAGTCTGGATGGTCCTTTTCGTCTTTGGTCCGGACCCCACTGAGTCCATTTCTTCCAAAAAAAGATCTGGAATACTGATTCATCTGACCACAATACACGTTTCACTGTGTGATGGTCCAACCTAGATGCCTCCGAGCCCAGAGAAGTTAACACCACTTCTGGACAAGGTTAACATAAGGCTGCTTTTTTGCATAGTAAAGTTTTAATTGGCATTTCTGAATGTGACTCTGTATTGTAGTGCTTGACAAAGGTTTCCCAATGTAATCCCTTGCCCATGTGGTTATATCAGCTATTGATGAATGACAGATCTTGATGCAGTGCTGTCTGAGGGATCAGAGATTACGGGTGTTCAGCTTAGGCTTGTGCCCTTACCCTTTACGCAGTGAAATTCCTCCAGATTCCTTGAATAGTTTAATGATATTATGCACTGTAGAGGGAGAAATATGTAAATCCCTTCCAATCTTTCTTTGAGGAACATTGCTTTTTAACATTTAAATAATTTTCTCATACATTTGTTAACTAACTGGAAATCCTCTGCCAATCTTTGCTTCTCAAAGATTCAGTCTTTCATGGATACTGCTTTTATACCAAATCATGATTCCAATCACCTGTTGATATTACCTCTTTGAAATAACATTATTATTATTTTTTTTACCTTATTAGTAGCCCTAAATTGCCCCCGTCCCAACTTTTTTTGGAATGTATTGCAGGCTTTAAATGCAGGAATAGATGTATATTAACAAATGAAATGACATTGACCACAGAAAATGTGAAATATCTTGGGTTACTACTGACTGCAATGAAATAGAAGTTAAAGTAAATGTAAGGATCACTGGGGTTTTTTTAATTTGCATTTTCCATATCGTCCCAACTTTTTCTGATTTGGGGTTGTACATTTAGAGATAAACAACATAGAACACAGCATGTGTTGAATCAGACCACTCAATTTTTGGGTCAAGTCAAGACTGGGAGCATGTATTAGTGCCACGTGTAACGTCATGCACAACACCATGGAACCGCCTTGGGTCCTTGATGGCAATCACCCAGGCAGACAACTGGTCCATTCCCACCCCTTGAAAATAACCATCTATCTGCTGCAGCCAGGTGAATTGAGCAAAAATATTCTGATATGAGACTGACAGGTGTTTTTTGTCACACAGGTGTGTTCTTTCTGATACTTTTTTTAAAGCTCTAAATGACTCTACTCTTAGTTTTCGGCTTGAGTTTCTCCTGTGAAGCCTGCAGGTGTTGTTAAAAATGATAAGCAAACAAGAAGAACAGAGAGCTGTTGATGGAAGTAAAGCAAGCCATACTGAATCTGAAAAATGATGGAAAAAATCATTCAGAGCCATTGCACAAATACTGGACATGGCCAATACAACAATACACTCATCCCTATTGTTTGTGCATTACTTTAAAGATCCAAGATCCATTGCCTGAATCAGATCCATTTATCTTTGTCACACAAATCAGATTAATTAGGTTTTTCAAACCCAAGGGAGGCTTTGATTGGAATGGGAACTGGACTCAATCATTCAAGATGATTATTTGCACCTGCAGTCATTGATTAGGTATACATATCGACCATCAACAACTCTGAGATTGGATGAATGGTTAAGGGGACTGATATGAACACACAGTGGAGTGCACGAATGTTCACTCCAGCAGAGCAACAGAATTTGTTGGAGGCCTATGAGGAATTTAGTGAGATGATTCACAATACAAGAAAAATGCAAAAAAAAACAAAACAGAAAAGTGGCATGCCAAAAAGTCATTGACAAATTAAATGTGTCAGTAACAATCCTCCTGACACAAAGTCAGCCAGAAAAAAACTAAATGAAAGAAAATATAAAACTGAAAATGACATTTGAGAAGAGAACAAGAGAATTAGAGAAAGAGAAACAAAGAAGTAAATTCCACCAGCAGGTTAGGGCAGGTCTGGGAGCATGTGTTAGTGTTACGCATCACCTCATCCACCACACCACAGAACCAGCCCGTGTCATGGATAGCAACCACCCAGTCAGAAAACCAGTCCAACACCAACTCTTAAAAGTAGCCATTTATCTGCTGCAGCCAGGTGAAATTTGGGCTTGCCTTTGGCCATCTCTAGCTGCTGGGGTCCTCAACATTGAGGCACCTGCTTGCTGGATCATTCCCAGAGAAACACACCACATGGTCAAAATGTCGTAGCTGACTTTCCCTCACTGCCCAAGTGATACACCTCATCTGAGTATCTGAAAGTAACAGTTCGTTTGACACAAAGTCACTAAAGGATTCCAAAGAATCCTCTAAAGAGACCTACTATCAAAGACATCCTGTCTTTGCCTAAGGTCACTGAAAAGCGTTCAAGTGTCAACCATATAGTAATACAGGAAACACCAGGGCCCCAAAGACTTGGACCTGCGTTCTTCTGCAAAGATATTGGGATTACCAGAGATCTCTGTCCAGGGACCTCATGACTCCATACGCTCTTTCCCGGTGTCTCTAGACAAAGGCCAAGGACCCAGAGACATGAATGTCACTGCAAAGTTAAGTGAACCTCTCTACAAGTCCAACACTTTCACCGCACACAGATGCACTTCTGGAAGCCAAGTCTGGGAATGCAAATTTAAACACAGCCACGCTTCAGATTGATGCCGGGCTTCCAGATTTGGTCAAATTTGATGCACAACTGCAGACTGGAAATCTACAGAACGGCTTTTGAGAATCAGTTATTACTTTTTGGTCATCCTCCTCAAATACAAAGAACTTATTGTCCGACTCTTTTCTTGCTAATGATTCTTGCTGCTGAAGCAGCACTTCTAAATATTTTGTAGATGTCTTTCTGTGCTTGGTATTTAACGGCAGTTGTGGAAGAATAGCACCATCGGTCCTCATTTGGTTCGAACAATATTGCAGAAAAACGTATACTGTCATGTTTTCAGAATTTTGGTAATGACTTGGTACTGAAGTATAGGTTTTTGTGACATCCCTATTAAGGACTGATGAGACCATGATCAACCTCTGTCAAAGTGATGGAAAGACCAAAGTGTGGAGAATGAAAGGATGTGCTCATGATCCAAATCAAGGCTGCTTCTGGAACAAGCTCCCTAATCCTTATTGATGTACCTCATGATGGTGCAGCAGAATGAAGTCTGCAGGAACATTTTTTCTGACATAACCCAGACACAAGCATACAAATGAATCAAGAGGAATATAGTCATGCAGCAAGACAATGCTCCAGAACATCAGCAACTCAACAATGGATTTCATTGGGGGAAAAAGTGCTAAGTTCTAGAGTGGCCAAGTCAATCACCCAACCTTAACCCAAATAAGCAGCATTTCTTCTAAAAAGGACACTTAAGGGAGGAACCCACTAAAAGAAAAAACAATAATTGAAAGAGGCTTCTGGAAAAGCAGAAGAAAGCAACAATTTGGTGACATCACTGAATCTCAGGTTTGATGCAGTTATTGCAAACAAGAGATATGGAAGCAAATATTACATGTTATTTACCTTAACACTTATCTGTTCCAATATTTTGCTCAACCAGAAATTGGGCGATCTGACACAAAATGTGCAGAAATGTCAGTCTGGCCACTTGCCCCCCAAAAAAGAGGGCCACATAGAGTCCCGAATGCAGGTAAATGTCATGCCCAGGACAAATCACCTTCCAAATGGTCAAAAAATGATAGCTCCTCAAAGCTCTAAAACTCATCAAACGTCTTTCCTGAAATGTCCTGTCAGGTTTGAGCTTTGCTGTAAGTGTGTCTGACAGACTAAATGCTGCAATGTTCCAGTGTATGTGAAAAAAAAACAAACGGTCAAGCTTTTGACAGATTCTTACCCAAGGGGTATGCGCCTCTGGTGCACTTTGTCCTCTTCAGTACCTCATAGACCTAAAACATACAGTAAAATTGAATCATCCAACAAAGAAGACATACTGTGTTGAACCAAAGCAGAAAGCATGTTGGACTTTCTGTCCCAACAAAGTCACTTTTAAAAACTGCTGACCAAATAGCTGAATATCATAGTATGTACCATACTGTACTGGACATAGAATTACTTTCATCCAAGCTGACTGGGAGAAACTTTATTCTGCTAAGTTTCAGTGGTGGAGGTGAAGTGACCTCTCACTCTGAGGAGATAATGCCAAATCAATCAATCATCTGTTAAATGTTGTAAAGGAGTTTATAAGTGTGTCATCAATCAGTTGATTTTTGCAGATGTCATATGACACGCAGGGGCGTTTCTTGACGTAGGCACCTTAGTCGGTCCCCTAGGGCGCCACCTGCAGAGTGGATGGAAATTAGGCACAGATATGAAAATTTCTGCCAATAAAACAGTCCAATAAAGTGACACATTATGACTGAATGCAGCATATGTGTGTTTCGCCCTTGCAATATCAGTGAGTTTTCAATAGGTGCTTTCCACACATTCTCACTCCCAACCAGAGGTGGGAGTAAGTCACTGTCAAGTCACTCTCAAGTCATGAAACTGCAAGTCTCAAGTCAGTCTTGACTTGAGACTTGCAGTTTCTCAAGTCATGAAACTGCAAGTCTCAAGTCAGTCTTGACTTGAGACTTGCAGTTTCATGACTTGAGAGTGACTTGACAGTGACTTACTCCCACCTCTGCTCCCAACTAATCACATATTAATGTTCTGTCAAAAAACGGTTTTGCATCAAAATGTGATGAGTTGGGAATGTGTGGGTGCATTCGATTTCACCTTTAGGCACTGGCTGAATGCCATGCATGGTGGACCAAATGCAATGCATGACAGTTAGAACTTCAGTCCAACTTTGTCCGGCACCACACAAACCTGTGCAATTGTGTTGTGATCCAATGTGGTTCTGCAGAGGCTGAGGGTGCTGTAAGCTCAATCACCGCGCAACCAGCTGGTCGCCGCAAATCCTTGAAATCGGTCGCCAGCAGAGACATGTTTCACTGCAAATGCCAGGCGACCACCATTTTTCCCTGGTCACAAGGAGGTTGCCGTCCAATTTTTACTCTAGTTCTTGGTGTTTTGTTTCTCCAGTAGAATTTTGTAATAACAGAATCTAATGAATTAAACCATGTAATTGATGGATTCATTTAACCCATAGAGAAAAAGTTATTTTCTTTTTCGTAGTATTGTCATTTTGATATTTGATAGTTGCTATTCTGCCCAGAATAGATAATGGTAGATTCATCCAACGTGCTAAATCGTTAGTGATTGCTTTACGTACTGGGGTGAAATTGAGATTGATGAGCTCAGAGGTGTGTGCAGAGATGTTAATCCCTAAACATGCGATATTTCCAGTGTGTAAATAAAGAGGCTGTTGAGGGGCTGCCTCATCCCATCCACTTGTAGATAGGGGAGGATAATCAGGTTTGACCAATTAATGAAGTAATTACAAATGTCTGAGATTCAATTAGCTTAATAGTGATGTGTAAGGATGACGAATCATGCAAAACAATAATATGTCATCAGCATAAAGGTTTATGATGACAACAATGGTGTCAGTACTCCTTTAATGTTATTATTCTCACGTATGGCTGCTGCCACAGGTTCAGTAAAAATAGCAACCAGGGAAGGGGAGAGTGGGTGTCCCTGCTTAGTGCTCCTCTGCAAGCTAAACCTTGGTGACATCAGCCCCTTAGTATAAACCAGGGCCACAGGTGAAGAGTATCGGATTTTGATCCAATGTATCAATGACTCCACAAAACCAGATTTCTTCAGTGTGAATAGGAATTCCCAGTTAACTTTGTCAAATGCTTTTTCTGCATCCAATGAGAACATATTTTTGTTTTGTGATTCGATGAGTAATGTATAACATTGACAACAGTATGTTCTTTCGGCTTCTCCCTTTTCACTCGGGGTCGTCACAGCAGATCAACATTAAAAAAATCGACGTGTTATTTGATGAATAAAACCGGTTTGAGCAGGCTGAATTATAGCTTCTCTACTCTGGAACCAAGAGCCTTAGAGATCATTTTTACATCTGTGTTAATAAGTGAAAGTGGGTGGTAGCCCGATGGCAAAGTGGGGTCCTTACTCGGTTTCAATAGCAGTGTGATTATTGCAGGATTAGTCCTGTCTGGGATATTTGACTTCTGTTTCATTTCAGATATTAGTCTAATGAATACCGGGGCAAGAACAGTCCAGAAGTGTTTCTAAAATTCAGCAGGGAAATCATCCAGTCCTGGTGCTTTGTTGTTGGCATATTATTAAGCACAATAAATAATACATCTGTTAAGGCTAATTCGAGATAATTAACTTGTTCTTTTGTGAGGTGTGGTAAATCAATGGTACTGACAAAATTGTTAATTTTATCTGGTTGTGGATCCTTTTCCAATGAATATAATCAACCATAGATGTTTTGAAATATTTCATTTATTTCCTTTGAGGACACTTTCAGTTTCCCTTCTGAACTTTTAATAGAAGGGATTGTTGCTTTTCTTGATTTAATCTGATCCGTATTTCATTGTTCATGTGTCTTGAAAACAATGACATGTTTTACATTTTACTAATGAGTAAGTAGGTAAGTAGCTGTGTGTGCGAAGCACAATGTTACGGATGTTTAGCATCACCTCTGATGTGAGAGAGGTAAATAAAAGATTAGATTGTGAAAAAGCACAGATGCTCATTTTTATGCTGAAAAATGTTCCTCTGCTATCAGTTAGCCTCGTTAATTGGGGGCTTAAAAGGATGGTAATGGATAAAATTCAAGTTAAGGATTAAATGTAAAATTTCTGGTTTATTTAGTCAATTAAATCACATGAAATACATATGCACAATATTTCAGAGAATAACATGAAAAGTAAGGAGAAAAGAACTAATATGACCACAGGCAACATTGGCAAACAGAAATCTCATGATAATTTGAGAAATGTCTGTCTATCTGTCTATTTTCTCCTCTACTCCTCCCAGGTCCTTTGTCTGTTTGCCAACAAACTTGATATGGGCTGTTTCATGATCAGGGTACCAGGTTAATTCTGTCAAATTGTGGACACTTTTTCCAAAAATAGTACATAAAACTTCAATGTTAGAAGTTTTTAATGGTGCTACCATATTCTGTGAAGCTGTCAATACCATTTATTTCACACAAAAATAACTATTTGGTCCAAAATAATGAGTTTTTCCAGGTTTTATTTGACATTTATCAGTTCAAATTTAA
>OMMV01189396.1:0-16815 GCA_900302635.1 Chatrabus melanurus
GAGCCACCGTGCCGCCACTTCAGAAGTTGAGTGAGGAATCGCAGTGTCTGGGTTTGTGATTGTCCTGGATCAAGACCAAGATCCAGGCTTTTAATGACTTCCTGGACTCAGCCATAAAAAAGTGTATCTGTACGCGGTGAAAGTTTTGAACTTGTAGAGACGTTCACATATTGGCAGCGGCATTCATGTCTCTGGGTCTTTGGCCTTTGAGATCGAGCGACGCCTAGGAAGCGCTTATGGAGTCATGAGGTCGCTGGACAGAGGTGTTTGGCGATGCCGATATCTTTGCAGGAGAAAGAAGTCCAAGTCTGTAGGGTCCTGGTGCTTCCTGTCTCACTGTGTGGTTGTGATACTTGGACGCTAACCAGTGACCTAATGCAACGACTGCATGACTTTTGTACTAGGTCTCGTTGGAGGATCCTTGCGTACCGCTGGAATGACTTTGTGTCAAATGAGCGGTTACTTAGGGAGACTAACGTGAGGAGTATTACTTGTATTGCGAGGGAGCGTCAGCTTCGGCATTTTGGCCATGTGGCATGTTTCTGTGTGCATGATCCATCACATAGGTGCCTGAGTGTTGAGGACCTCAGCGGCTGGAGAAGGCCAATGGGACGCCCACGCTTCACTTGGCTGCGGCAGATAGACGGTTATTTTAGAGATGTGGGGATGGACCGGTTTTTTGCCTGGGTGATTGCCATCCAGGACCCAGGGCGGTTCCATGGTGCCGTGGATGCGACGAAGCTCGGCATCAGCGCATGCTCGCAGCCTTGCTTGCTATAGTGACAGGCCTGTTGCCATAGCCACAGCCTAATTCAGAAGGCGCTGTTGTAATAAACACTTTGCCGGAATCTGGTTTTGATTGCATCCTTAGGATACAGTAAAGTTTGTTTCCCCAGCAGTTTTCAGCATGTGAATAATAAATGTCTCTTTTCAACATACACAATGTCACCTTCATTAAAAATGTAAATCCCGCCAATGTGTGCTCCCTGTTCTGACTTTGACATATGAAGTGGCGTGTGCGGCTGATGGACTCGCTCCTCGGTCTGTGACTTCGTGCAGACATTTGGTAAACTCCTAAACTTTTTCTCAGCAGACAAGCTGTCCTCTTGATCTTATGGTTTAGACTGATATAAAAATAAAGGAGTGATTTGTTGGGAACCACTGAGAGTGACAACATAAACAGCAGACACTCCAAACTGTGTCTGAAACTGACAATTTACACACATGATGGACAGCAGAATGTGTTCTCGCTGAATACGTGGCAAAGAGGGTTTTCTCATCATAAACAAAGTGAGTAATCGCAGACAATGTGGCAAAACATCAGCTAAATTTGTGTCTTGTGAGGTCCATCACAAAGTCTCGCTATGAGACAGACGCACGCATTCTGCCCACACTCAGCCAGTCGTGTCCGGCCAGCCCGGCGGTGACAACAGGACCGCCGCCTCACGCTGTGCTAATGGACACTCCAATAATGAGATCACACCACTCTGCAAATGAAGCTGGTGGAGAGGGTTGGCGGTAGGCTGCGTCAAAAACAGCCACCTGGGACTGCACGGCATCATGGGTAAACAACACAGCAGCTGCCAAACTCTCATTAAAGCATCAACACCACCTGAAGTCAAGTCACCCGACGGGTGAGACGGCAGCCAACGAGCACCACCCCTTCTCCATCTCTCATTGAGACCGACCAGAAAAATACGCACCATGAATATTTACATACGAGCTGCTGCTGCAGTGTGTTCAGCCACCACTCCTCTGCCTTTTTCTGTTATTTTCTAAAGCAGCCCATAAAAAAAAACAAAAAAAACCCTCAATGCACCAACATCATGTGATAACCCCTCTGAAAAGGATCAACCTCACTGAAAATGTCAATGAGAGACACAATGAGCAGACCCGAGCAACAAATATTTGGCTGTGATAAATTTGATGTCCTTTCCGCTGCATCATCTGAGCCGAGGTGATATTCCAGGAATGATGTCAGAGATGTGCGCAGCTGATCTCATGTTTTGTGCAAATAATAATAAGTGCTCACAGTTACCATGGCAGCGGCATTCATTTTTAATTGCTGCCCTCCCACATGACAAAACAGAATGTCAACGCACAGTTAGTAAGTGCGGGTCGCAGATGATGCTGGATGCACACGACTTGATTCTACAAAAGTGTGCCGTGCAATTATGTGAATTTATTGATTTTATCAGCTTGAGACGCACCTGACAAAAAGAGATCGACCGGACCGATAGGTCAGGTTAGGTCTGGGAGCGTGTGCTAGTGCAGCGTGTCGCACACATTCACCACATTACAGAACCGTCCTGGGTCCCGGATGGCAACCAAGTAGACAATCTGTCCATCCCCACTCAAAAGTAACCATCCATCAGCAGCCAGGTGACACGTGGGCGTCCCCTTGGCCTTCTCCAGCTGCTAGGGTCTTCAACGCTGAGGACACTGCTTACGGTATTGCCATGAGACTTGGACACTAACAGGTGACCGAAGGCGACACTAGATGTCTTTGGTTGTATGTCTCTTCGGAGGATGCTTGGGCTCCGCTGGAATGACTTTGTGTCAAACGATCTCTAACTTAGGGAGACAAGGATGAGAAGTATCATTTGTCAGCTATGACATTCTGGGCATGACCCAGCTTGCAGGTGCCTCAGTGTTGAGGGCCCCAGTGGCTGGAGAAGGCCCACATTTCACCTGGATGTGGCAGAGAGATGGTTGCTTTCCAGAGGTTCAGCTGTATCAGCTGTCTGCATGGGTGGTTGCCATCCAAGACCCAAAGATTTTCTGTGGTGCGATGGACGTGGCAACACATGGCACCAGTGCATGCTCCCAGACCTGACCTTACTAGATCCTATACTGTATGTATTTTTCTGAGCTGTAAGTCAGAAATGGCAGCACGGTGGCTTAGTGGTTAGTTGCCTGTTGCCTCACAGCGAGAAGGTCCCAGGTTCACTTCCAACCTGGTCCTTTCAGTGTGGACTTTGCATGTTCTCCCTGTGTTTGCGTGGGTTCCCTCCGGGTGCTCCGGCTTCCTCCCACTTTCAAAGACAAGTAGGTTCGGTGAATTGGTGACTCTAAATTGACCGCAGGTGTGAGTGAGGGCGTGAATGTGTTTCTCTGTCTACACTGCATGCACAGTTATTAGGCAAGTGAGTAGTCTGACCTTATCATTTCTATGCATATTTTCAAATTCCAAGCAATATAAACCTGAACGCTTATTGGATTTAAGCATTCTCAGGTGATATGCATTTGTGTATTGAGCGAGGGTGTGGCCTAAGTGATTAACACCCTATATCGAGGTGTGCTCAATGATTAGGCAGCTTCTTTTCCTCAGAGAAAATGGACCAAAAAAGACATCCGACACACTGAAAAGTCAAGAATTGTAAAATCAATTTCAGAGGGATGCAACACTCTAGAAATAGTTAAGTTATTGAGGCGTGATCACCAAACAATCAAACGTTTTGTTGCAAATAGTCAACAGGGTTGGAAGAAGCGTGTGGAGAAGAAAAGATGCAAGTTAACTACAAAAAAAACCTTAATAAAAATTAAACGTGACACTACCAGGAAACCATTATCCCCCAGTGCCACCATATTCCAGAACTGCAACCTACCTGGAGTGTCCGGAAGTAGGTGTTCAGTGCTCAGAGACATGGCCAAGGTAAAGGCGCAGTCACAATATGACGTTTGGGTCAAGGTGGACGAACGTATTTGCAAACGTCGGTGTGCACTGGCCTCCGCTGGGCCTCTGCTGGCTGCCGCCGGCCAACGCCATTAGACTGGCTTAATTTTTTATTTTTTTACCGAAATAACACTTTTAAGATTAAATGGATTAAGGAATGTCTTAAAACTCCACATTCGATTTGGCATTTAATTACGGACAACATTTTCAAGCAACTGGGTGGCCTCAATTTTCTACTGGGATGCAACTTTCAAATTTCTAAATTGCCCATAAAATTATCAAAATATTATCAACAAGTCCCCGTCGCTTGGAAATTATGTTATAGGCATAATTTTTCCCCACACAAAACCATAATCTGGAACAATTGTGATATTACAGTAAATAAAAAAATCTATAATAAAGCAAAGTTGGATAGATAAGGATATTATATTCATTGGTGATCTTTTTAATTCAAATGGTGAACTCATCAGTTACGAACAGCTTCTTCAAGTTTATTCCTTCAGAGTTACAAGTAAAGAGTTTAATTGTTTATTGAAAGCAATCCCTGATGGTATTCTCCACCTAATGAAGAGTGATCTTCAATTTCCTGATGTCTTACGAATCAGACCCTCACTGATGATTAATGGTATCGACGTCTTAAAAGCTGAATGCAATAATAGGCACATACGTAAATATCTAGCAAGCTTTTTCGGCTTCTCCCAATTTTCAACTTGGGGTCGCCACATCATATCCGATATGGATCTGCATGTTAATTTGGCACGTTTTATGCCGGATGCCCTTCCTGACGTAACTCCACATTACATGGAGAGTGGGCGATCACACTTAACCACTTGGCCACCACGCTGCCCACATACGTAAATATCTAAATGGAAAAAAAAAAAAAAAGCATTCTTGAAGAACTATTTTATGGAAATAGGTTGGCAAAACACATGGTTATTACCTTACAAATTCTACATCACAAATAGAATAAAAGAAATTCATTTAAAAATATTACACAATATATATACCTGACAAATGCTTACTTCTTTAAATTCTCAGATATAGATACTAATTGCATTTTATGTTATAATGATATAGAATCGATAACACATTCTTTTTTTAAATTGTAGTCACTCAACAATTTTTTGGAATAAATTAAAAGATCACAGAATTTAAATATTAGTATTCAAATTGACTGCAAAGATATTATAATTTATTTCCATCTTAAAATGAGAAACCGACATATATAACTAATTTATTAGATTTAAGAAAACCCCTCCAAATTTCATCCGGCTTTTTAAACAAATTTAAAATGTATAAAGCACTAGAGCATATTGATTGTCCCAATTTAAGCATTAAAACTATTAATATTTATAAGGAGCTCTTTAAAGAGGAATAATGTATCTAACTAATTGTATTCTTTGTTTATATGTTATCAACACACCCTAATTGTTGTATTTTCTTTTTAGTCATTCTGTCATCTTATATTTTTTTACTTGTCTGCCTTGTTTGTATAATAGTTGTTAAATAAAGTTTGAAAAAAAAAATAAAAGAAGAGGACCGGATGTTGGTGCTTGGCAACACCACAGTGCATCTCCAGGAACCGACAAGTGAAGTTGTGTGGTGTCCCTGCTACAATTCACACTGCAAAATGGCTTTCACAGTTTACGCAGTCCTGTTGAGTTCTCCAGGAAGTCGTCCTGTTGAGGTCTTCTCAGCCATCAGATCTACTCTGACCCGGCATCAGACCCGGCGATCTGGAGGGCCAGGCGGTGAACGGCTGCACTCGTGCTATGATCATCAACTGGCCGGTGCAAGTCCAATTCTATCTCACTCTACCTCAGGAAACAATGTACATGACAGTAGGACTCATTGACCACTTTCTGCAGAACCACCCAGTCCCCATCACGGAGATAAAGCTAGTTGGTATAACCGCCATGTGGCTCGCTTCCAAATACGAGCAAAGGGATCACCCCCACAATCTCACAATTTTTTCCGAAATGACCTTGGGCACTTGCACCCCTAACCAGATCAGAGCCACGGAGAGGATGATCCTTCGAGTTCTTGATTACAATCTGGGCCGACCTGATCCCCTCCAGTTCCGACAAAGCGCGTCAGAGTTTTGCTAGGCAACTACTGAGCAGTGTGACCTGGCAAAATACCTCCTGGAGCTCACCATGATGGACTATGACATGGTCCATTTCCCACCGTCTATGATGGCAGGTGCTGCTTTGACTCTTGCCATTGTAACCGGGTTGGAAAGATATCTCTTATTTCATGGTTGAAACTTCACCAAATCCTGATAAATATAGAAGATTCTTTGTTTGGTAATGTTTAAGGTGTGAATTGCAGTCTATTCAAACTGAAGTGTTATTTCCTGTACTGTCACTTTAAGAGGTCATTGGTATTTTTGAAAAAAAAATTTTTTTTTCACTCTGGATCCGCACTTTGCTAACAGAGAAGAGGAGACTTGTGACCCGTGCGTGTGGAAGAGATTGCTTTTTAGAGCAGAGTGTCCTGTACAGATCAACCACCAAACAGCTCCCATTAAAAGAGCAACCATCAGCCATATTGTGCTCCGGTCCTTCCTTCACTCAACGCAGACACAGAACACAACGCAGATCATACAGACGTTAACGGATGGGCATCCAGGCAGAGTTACACCATCAAGATCTTGGGTGGTGGGAAATGGAACCGAACACTACAGCGCTACATGAACTACACAGAGGACAGTTTGATCCCTGCAGTCGCTCACATCGCCAAAAACATTTTGAACGCTAACAACGGCGTGGTTGAGTACCAGGCCATCACAGAGAAATACTTGACGAGCCACAAGTGGATTACCAGCATTTTAAAACTCAACTTATCATTGCTGAAGAACCTCGCAAAGCAGCTCACCCGGTGAAAAGACAAATAGATAAATTACCACCATGTGTAGAATTGTACAGATGTAACTGAAGTTTCCGTTTTTTATATGACTGAATCTCAGGAGTGACAATTAGTTGTTTGCCATGAAAAATTTTATGTTATAAATCAAAAAACAAACAAAACAAAAAAAGGGATCTCACAGAGCGAACTCATATTTGCCATGGAATCCACCCAAAATAAATACTTTACCAATTAAAACAAGTTAACTGTAATTTTGTGATACCCCACTGAAATAAATGTATTTTATAGTAACCAGATTTCAAAACAAAGTAAATTTTGTAAAATCGATGGGGACTACACCTTTAAAAATCTGGCCAAAGTATAATAACAGATGATAGAAATATCAAGTATATGCACTTTATTTCATCAGATATGCACTGCAATACTGCAAACATTGCTCTATAACAGAGGAGCAAATTCTGTCTCGGACTTTTTCCATTTTCATTCCACCTACTCATACTATTTTTATTTGTAATAGAGCTGCATCACAAAGTGACAAAGTAGGACAACATCACATGCTTGTCCTCTCTCTTCTCTGTGAAATCATTTTGGCTGAGCATCCTAAGGGAAGGGTTCAGATTTAAAAATGAAAAAAAAAAAAAAACAATCTTTAAAGCATGTGACAACCTCTGACAAGGGGAGCTGTCACAGCTACAGGGCCAGCAGTTAGACTTGGCCTAAACCCATAACAGGGCAGAATAACAGGCCCGACCTATGACGCCTATGACTGTAAAAAATAAAATAAAAAAAAAAGGACACTAGAGGCTGCAGGCGGAGCAGTCACGTGTCCTCCACAGAGCCAAAAAGAAAACTCAGAGTAAAAAGATGAGCGCTCACAACTTTGCTGTGTCCTCTCATGCACGGAGACCTGAAATTAGGATGTACAAATTAGTTATCAAACGTATGCAGCACGGAAGTGTGTAATGGAAATGAAATTGAAAAGACAATCGCTGTTCTTTCTCACTGCGAGAGAATAAAAGAAAATAAACCTTTTAATTTAATATCAGCTTGTGTATAGCTGCTCTGGTGTTTCGTAATCATTAAAAACACGCTTCATATTCATGCACGGAACACTCATTTTATTACGGTTTCCCGGTGACGAATGCGAATAAAGTCGGGCGTTTTAAAGGTGACAAAAGACGTGAGTAATTAAGCGAGGCAGACAGAGGATAGAGGATGGAAGGTCAATTACACGCATGGCAAGAAAAATCAAAGCACCTCCAAAGTAAATGCTTTCCTTCTGCTTTGCTTCCCTCTAAGATATGCTTCGATAAAGTCTGGACGCATTGCGAGGCAACTCATGCACACGCTTGGTTTTATTCACACTAATCTGCATGTTAAATGCTCACATGTAATAGGCAGGAGCTGCTTGTGTCTAATTAGTGAGCACTGGCAGCTAAGAGTGTGAGATTTCACATCTCTCTATGAATCAGGGTGAATTAGGAGTTTGGTGACTTTGTGATTAGGGGTGTGCCTCCCTCCCTTATAAAACAAGACAATATGAATCTAGACACATGGGCTACGGTACAATTCAGGGACAATACTTTTTATTATGGAACGATTCAATTTGACGCGATTCGATTCGGAGCGATAAACTGAAATCGGATACAATTATTTGTTTAATGTAGACATTCATTTTCCATGATAAATTAGAATAAGCCAAAAGTGGCATTGCTGACCATTAAATACATATTTCATGAAAAATCAGGGACTTTCTTTAGTTCTTTGTGCTGCAACCCATTGGTGCTGCCTCTGCTCACCTTTTGTTCACCACTGGGGGCAGCACCACATATAGCAACAGAAAGCACAGCATAGAAGAAGCCAGCTGTTGTTAGCATTGCATAAACAGCATAGTGTAACTTTCTTGCTCTGAACCGGTACGATGGTATTAAATTCTGAACTGAACACAAAGTTCAAACGGATACATTTATCCGTTATACCGCGTTACTGCTATCGGACATGTTGGTTTGTTTGTTTTTCCCGCGCAGACCTAAACGTTCCTGTGACCAGTCTCACGAGAACATCGCGCTGACTGTTGAACCTTTACGAGAGTTTGAAGACTTGGAAGTGCGGAAGTAGTGGCGAAACAAGAATAATTCAATCGATTTATAACATTAAAATCGATCCATCGACTGATTCAGAGTACATTTAATCAATTCAGGGGTCCGTGTGTCGATGTTGTCGTACCTATTACTTTAAAATCCATTTTTGATTCATATCCGTTAATTCTTACACCCCTATTTGTGATCTAATTTTCGACATTACTCTGTGAACACAGTAGACTCCATACTAAAACGACATTACTGACGATTGGGTTGTGGACATGTTTGCTGGACTGTGATGGTAGAGGGTGAAACAACTATGGGAGGGCTAAAAGGAGCTCCAGAATCACAATGATGTGCTCCACTCTTCTTATTCCCCTGCAGTGCTGTCATTAGAGGTTCTTTTCATCAAAGCGCAGACCACTTGTGTGTGCTTTCAAATCAAGCCAACATTGTAACGTACACCAACAGCTCGAGCACTCGACTAATCTTGTGTTCAAGTAAACAAGAACAGTTGGGTTGGAATCTCACCTCTTTTTCCTCTGTAATACTATATAATTCCAAATATAAGATCTTTTGTTTTCTTAGAAATGAGGACCACAGTGGAAATAAGCATTTTTTTTTTTATCTTCAGTGATTTTAATGTATGTAATTACTGCTGTGCAGTGATATATTTTTATCATCAAATAAATTCAATCAGTCATTCAATCTGAAAAAATGGGGTCGTCTTATATTCAGGGTCTAGACATGTACATGTCGCAATACATGTGCAACAGTAATATCAACCAATACCAAATATCCTTGAAACGAGTATACCCCACAGGGCTGAAGTGAGTCGACCCACCCCTCTAACTTTCTACAGAAGTATTTGGACAGAGTCTAAATGTTGCTGGTGAGTGTTGTGTTTTTTTATGACAACAGCTTGTTGTTAGATGTCGGTTTCACAAACAAATCCCACATGCAGCACTTTAAAAAAATGAAAACGCTAAAATGAAGCATTCTGCAGTGCCTTGACAGTGCTTTTCTGCCAGGTAACAAATGTTAAATAAACACGGGGCCTGTGCAACTGAGGAGAAGTTACGATGCAAACTTTAAGCTCATGATGATCAATGCAACAGAGTCATCAAACAACTCTCAAGCAGCCAAGAAATACAGTGTAAGAGTGTAATGGATGGCGAGTGCAGAAAGACTGTTCCAAAAAAATCATTCAATACAATTTTCAGTCAGCTGTATGATAAGATTGGAAAGCCCAAGTACAGTCTGTATGTAATCATTACATTGTTATAAAAGCCTGGTAAAGTCACTACAATGGCATGCTAGCATGGCTGGTTAGTGTATAGCTGGTCCCAAAACCAAGCAAGCTGTTGGGATCTGTCTCCCGTCCTGTGTCCTCTGTGTTCATCGTTTAGGTTTTGATCACTTTGAGTTGCTTTTATGCTTTCTCCAGTCCTGAGTTCTCCTCTAGTTTTCTCAGTCACGTTTTCAGTTATGTTCTGCATTAGTTATTTTTCAGTTCTCCTCTGATTATTTTGCCATCAGTTTTTTCTGCACCCTAGTTCTGTGTCCACTGCGTCTGACACCTGTCTGTGTGGTCTGGTGGGTGTGCCTGTCACTGCGCACGGCTAACTTCACTCCCTCATCACCGCACCTGTGATGTGTTTGGCTCATTAAGTGTTCACTATTTAGTTTTGTCACGTTTCTGGTTCAGTTGCCGGATTATTCAGTAAGTGTTCTCCAACGGATCGGTCTCTTGTTTCCTCCATTCTCCGTCTTTGTTTGTAGTCTCGTTGTTTTTGTCCCGTTGGTTAGTTTGTCTCGTCCCCGTTTGTTTTTTCCCCTGGTGGTACGGCCCCCATTCCTGTCTCGTTCCCTGGCTCCTGGTCCCGTCTCGTTTCCTCCCGTTTGATTATTTCCTCCTTGACTCTGGACTCTCCCCGTGACCTTGACATCCCCACAGCTAAGTACTCAGTTCTTCCCGTTTGTGACTTCGACCTTTCTGTTTATTTATTTTGACTCTTATTCCCTTAGTTCCTGGAGTCTGTTTTGTTTATTTATTCTTTGGTTTATGAATAAATACATTAATTATTTATTCCCTGACTCTGTTCTTGTGCCTGTCTGCATTTTTGGGTTCCGCTCACGACAAATCACAACACAAGCAAACAAGGACTCCTATATGTATTCATTAGGCATCGGGCTGTCAGTTACCCCATTTCACTTAATAGTTTAATCTGGCAGCGTCACATGATGTGTGATGATAAGCACCACAACACAATGCTCCAATCTGCTAGACTGTCCGGCTAACCTAGTGCGGCCTAAACCTGCTTTTGCTAAAATAAATAAAAGACAAGTTAAAGGTACAGCGTGTTTTGAAGTTCAGTATATCTCTTTCAACATTTTTACTATGGCATTTCACTGTATCTGCAGAATATGGCTCCTCGGTGCCCCTGGAGCTCAGTCATAGAGATGGAACACGGATAGAAAAATCCCTCAGACTCCACTAGCCTCTATCTTTTTAATCTATCCATCCATATCTTCCTCCACATTTTCTTTGCTGCTCTAGCCCTGATCTGGCCATTTCCCTTATTTCCAGGCTTCTCTGTAGTTTGTATATTCTCAACATGTTTGACCCCTCCTTCCTTGGTCGATCCCACTCCAAGTGTGATGTCACTTTTTCTATGGATCTCCTATCTGCCGTATCGCCGCATCTCACTGCCCACTGCCGTCATGCACATCATTTCCTACAAGCGCTAGATGCTTGTTAGCTTAAGCAGGACTCAGGAGTCCCTCTGGCTTTGAATTCTCAATTAAAGATTCCACAGTGCATCCGATGAGCCCACAGTGTGGAGCAACATGAGAATGTTCCCCCTCAGTACGTCCCTCTCAACATGGGCTCAGATTTTTATCCGCAATGGAGTAGACAGCTGTTGTACATTTAAGAAGAAGAAAAAAAAACCTGGCAACACCTAAATCCTGTATTTAAGAACTTTCACTTCAGCATAGCTGGTTAGAGCTCATGTGACTCTGATGACTTCTCCTGATTGTGCTCTCTGGGTAACCTGCAGAACCAAACGCCGCGTGATCTAAAGTCAAACACAAACATGCATCTGTTGGCTTTACCACAGAGGCCAAAACCCCAAGGCGTACAGCAAACATTACATCATGTCGGTGTACTGCAAACCTCTATAATGCAGAGAGGCATCTGGTATCCAATCCTCTTCCTGCTCCCAAGGCTGCACATCTCATTATAAACAGAGAAACATCCAACACCGCTTTGGAGGCATTCAAAAAATTGTAATTATGTGCACATATGGGCAGAGCCTTGAGCCCCCCCAAGTGTCACGGCTTAGTGCGGGATTTTGACAAACTGGGCCAATGTGATTCCAGTCAGCCTTCAAAGGCATACGCAAGAAGACAACAGTGGTGAGTTGGTGAGTAGGTGGATTTTCTCGGCCTGCAGGAGGCACAGGTCCAAAAAACACATTCAGCGTTGTGGTCTTCCGCAGTAACACACTGTAAAAAATGAAAGGCAACCAGCTGCACAAAGGTTTTGACTTTACTCAAGGACACTGGTTGGATAAGGCGGAAGATGAAGGTGAAGAATTCTATTCAAAATAATAGTTTGATTTAAATTAGCATTTTAGGTCAACTCACAATCTCAATTTTAAGTTACTAAAAACAATAAGCTTTTTTAAAAAAAAGACAGTATTACACTCAAAAATGACAAAATGTCAGGACCGGCTATGGAAGAGGTGGGAAGGTGGGTTAAGACCAGTAATGGGCACAGTTCAGCTAATCAGCTAAAAGCTAATTAGTAAAGCTAACTTTTTGTGAGCGGATTAGCTGTTCAGCTAACTTTAAAAACTATTAGCAGACCAATTAGCTTCCATTAAATTTGGTTCCGCTAACTTTAAGTTAGTTAACATTTTTTAAAAATAAAGTTTAAAGGTCAAAAAATACTTGTAAACCCTAAAATCATACATGTTTATTCCTGTTGGAGCTTATACACTAATCGAGTAGATGCTGGAGCAGGAGGTCAAGCCAGAGTAAATGCATCAATTAGATTATCGTCATATAGATATTCTGCGAAGCACAATAAAAATTGTACATCTAAGGGATGGCGACAAGGCGGCTGACAATCGGAGTGAAGGCACTGTGACGTATGTTGGTTGTTCGGACTCGAAAAAAATAATCCAAGATGACAGAACACGCTCCACCACAGTTGTATTTCTGTATAAATCTAATATGTTTGGCATTTTTCTCTTATATTTTGAAAAGTTTGTGAGAAATAAACACTTTTAAATCTAAAAACCCTGTTTTTGTAACGAGATAATACCTCTGAGGTGATTTACAAGACATCTTACAAGACGTTAGCAAGCTAACTAGCGATACCGTGAAAAATAGTGACAGTGTCGGGTTTCCCCGTCCTTTATAATAAAAGTATAATATAAGTTTGTTAATATTTCTTATTCATTTAATACTTTCTGTACTGTGAATAAACCATGTTGAATGTAAACTAATTTCATTTGTCCATGTAATTATGTATGTACATCTTGATCATTATCTGCTCTTGTCATGCTAACCTATTTTGGGAACCTCCATGTTTACGCGACATTAAAATTTCAGTTCTTTAGGTTTGTGTTTCAGGGTTTGAGAGCCAAAAAAAAACCAAGCCAAAGCTAAATTCATAAAATAAAAGTTAGCGGTTAGCCATTATTAGTAGCTTCAGCTAAATGTTTCCGTGGTTTACCGGTTTAGCGTTATCAGTTAGCGGATTAGTGGTTATCAAAGCTAGCTTGTAGGCTAGCTGTGCCCACCACTGGTTAACAGTTACAGCATATGCTAATGGTAACCGCGGTTAGCATGTTCCTCAATAGAGCCATCAGTAGTCAAACGCGTCATGTTAACATGCAACGCAACGACGCCCATTCTATATAACTGTATGCTCCACATCCAGAAAAACAAAATTCAAAAAAACTGTGCAGCTCGTTATTTTAAATTTTGACGTATTTTTTTCAACTTTTTCTTGGTCACAGTGTTCTGATACCGTTTCAGTGAAACCACTGTGGTGTCAGTGCAGAGATAACTTTACAACTGTTCTTACCTGGTGAAGAGAAGTGGCAGCCCATATTCAGGAGCAAGGGCGAGAAAGACAGATTTGGACCAAGAAGAGAGAGCGAGGTGAGGAAGGAGAAACACAAGGACAGAAGAAAAAGGCACAAAGTTAGACTTCACCCAAAACCAGAAGTGAGTTAAAAGCATCACTGGCAAAGTGACATCTATCACTGTCATTCTTCCCGGGACCCTATTCGAACAGTCATTAATCACGGCCTTTGGATTGATGTGGGACATAATGGCACAAGCTCGTCTCGGGTCTTGATTATAATTGGCATTATAATTGGCATGGACACCTAGTCGGAATTGAACGAAACGTTGCTGTAATCTCATCCTGCCAGGCAATTTTCACAAAAACCCTTTAACCAATCACCTCGGTGTCAAGTATTTCATTAGCGAGAGCTGTGATTTCCATTTACAGTGACTTAGAAGTTATATTGTAAGGTAAAATGAGACTAAGTGGGAGGCTGGGTGAATAGTTAAAGATTATAACTTTGTGTATGCCGTGGAACAGATTGATGGTGGGTATTGAATATTTATCCAGTCAAGGGCAGAGTAGTATGGATGTTGGGTAAGTGGTACCTGCCCACGAAACCCGACTTTTCAGCATAAATGCTGCGCGCGCCGACCGTGGACATCTGAAATCTCAACATGAGGCTGGAGCTAAAGTGCCTGGAGCTTATTATTGCAGTAAATTAAGTTTTTAGAATGGCATGCCAGTAGCTTTACAGAAGCATTTTAACTGATTTCACACCATCTTGGAGTCTCGATTTCATATAACAGCGGAGGAGGTTCATCATCTAAAGTGCTTCCACGGTGTTGAATATGGTAGTCCTCCTGTCTATTTTCTTACAATATTTAAATGACAAAACTAGATGCAGTGTCAAAGTCTGTATTGACAGGACATTTTTAAACAAGTCCTTTCAACCAAAGGCACAAAATATGATGACGTGGCTTCAAATACAGAGTTTGAGGCAGTACAGCGGAGAGTTTCACTTATGTATCTATATCTATATATATGCAGTACCAGTCAAAGGTTTGGACACACCTATGCAATGGGTTTTCTTTATTTTTATTACTTTCTACATTTTAAATTAATGCTAAAGACATCCAAACTATGAAGGAACACATATATGGAATTATGTAGTAAAACAAAAAAAGTGTTAAACAAACCAGAATATGTTTTATATTTGTTTTATATTTTAGATTCAACTGATGGTCTCAAACACATAAAGAAGGCAAGAAATTCCACAAATTAACTCTTGACGAGGCACACCTGTTAAGTGAAAACCGTTTCAGGCGACGCCCTCATGAAGCTGACTGAGAGAATGCCAAGAGTGTGCAAAGCTGTCATCAAAGCAAAAGCTGGCTACTTTGAAGAATCTAAAATATATGTAAAACATATTATGGTATATCATATAGAGTGCGGACAATTTCAACCCATTTTCTACTTTTATGTTCCTGCTCCATCTAATGCTGACAACTGTTGTGTGAGCAACTTTGCATGACATTGACAATGACCCAAATACAATGATGCCAAACACTGATATTTTTCTGAGAAAGCCATTTGGTAGAGATATAGGGCTTGATTTACAAAAGCTGTGTTCACATTGCCAGTTCAAATCGGATCTCACTGGTTGACTGTCCACATATATTACAAGTGATCAATTCCGATCTGTGTGTGTCCACATTGACAGTCTTATCCACATTGATTTCTATGGTAACAGGCTACGCCCAGGAAAAACAAATAAAATGGACCATAGCGAGCTGAGCCGCAGCGCAAACTTTATTCTAATAGCAAGGAAGCGACAGAAACAGAGGAGACTGCTGAATTGTGCCACCTTTCGTGGAGTGGAGCTGGGAGTGCGTGGACTCGCACTGCGAGTGACAGAAAACGGAGACACAGTCCGATGTGTTCAGACAAACGGATCTGTAAAAATCCGATCAAAATCGCATTTGAAACCACCTCCGTATGTCAGCTTTGGATCTCGTGGTTTTTTTTGCTGTCCACACTACCAAAAATCAAGGTAGATACAATCTGGATATGCTAAAAATCCGATTTGGAGTGGCAGTGTGAACAAGGCTTAAGATCCCAGACAATGAGTGCTAAATTGTGTGGGCAATCCAAACTTTTGCGTGTTGGGGTGGAGACAGGTTTGCGGGTGATTTACGAAGACTAATTGTGCAATTGACAGTGAGTGGTGGACAGCCGTATGTAAATGAGGATATTATGCGTTTTAATGGCCGTAAGCGCAAAATGAAATTCAATCAGCAACTTGCAGGTATGCGCCTTGTGCTTCGTTACACGAACTCTCCCACATAACCGAGCGTGTTCACGCAAAACAAAAAACAACCTCCTATTTCAGACATTTAATCATTGTTCCATCCACCGTATTTAAGCAAACCGGTGAATAGTTATGCTGCATTCTGCCGGTGGAACACACAGAGAACTGTGCGCGCACAGCTGTCTGTGCACAGTGGTCCACCGCACCACGTTCCACCACATGTGCGTGCAGCGCGCACAGACAGCTGTGCATCGTCCCACGCAGACTCCGAGATGGGCGTGTGTGTTTATTTGTGTGACACAGCGTGACACATTAATGACAGTAATGATCTTGAGTCGCACCAAAATGTACTAAGGGCCCCCTGTCACGCATGGAGACAACATTTATTCTTAAAGGGGCACTGTGTAGGAATTTCTCCTGCCTAGCGGATAAATTGTATTTTGCATTCAAATTAATAATGCTCCCTAGCGCCTCGCTATTCCAAATGCGTATTGCAGCTACGGTAGCCGTAACGTACCAAGAAGCTAATTAATAACACAACCAAGTAATGAGAAAAGCTTGTATTTAGACAATTACATTGATTTACCTGTCGAGAAAAAAACCGGCAACTTCGGCGTTCCTTTGGAAGTCCTCCATTAGCTCTTTCCACCTGGGAAAAGCTACTCCGATATTGACCGTCGTTTTCTGAATTCGCCGGTCACGTTGCCTTAGTTTCTCTATTTTTCGCCTTTTTGGGTGAGGAGTATTCCATCTCCTGTGGCGTAGCATAAGTGTGGTCTTCCATTTATAAAAC
>OMMV01189397.1:0-11356 GCA_900302635.1 Chatrabus melanurus
ATAGGTGACTTCATAATTAAGTCACAAAGAAGTCATAATATGAAGTCATATGTCCAAAAAAAAATACACCTTACTCGACAAAGTGTGGTCCTGTGAAGTTCACTGCATGTATTGCTGACAATAAGTATTGATGATTCATAATATAAACTTACATCTCAGTGTGCAGAGCGTGCAGGACATGCATCAGACCTCTGATGCCTTTCATTTTTTTATGTCTTTGTGTGTGTGAATCTCACCTGATAACTTTGGTGCCGCCCCTCAGAACCTGCATGTTAACGTTGCAGGTCCCATTAGCATGAGCCACGACATTGATCTCACTGAATTCAGCCTGTAGAGTTAATGAATTTTTTGAGCTTTTCTTAGGTAGCACATTGAAGAATAACAGGAAATCAGAAGACACAAGCAGAGGCATGCAATACTGGTTGGCCGGCAGACCACTAACTGACGTACGGTGTATGTTACGCACCTCGACCTCTTAGATCAAGATGCAGCCCAAAGCTATTTAAAATTGATGTTGCATGCTGATGAAACGTACCTGCTCCACTTTGATGTCATAATCCCCATGTATTTTCTTTCCACGGAATAATTTTGCCCTGGGTGAAACAGACACATATGGACAATTTGTTAACAGTTGCACAAGAGTGCTTTCTTATTGATTACCCACAGTATGAAAGCACCATATGTAGCACTAACCTGGAATGTGATACATCACCTTTTTTTTTTACAGCACAAACAACACAGAAGAGACTAATTTTTGTAAGATTTTGGTGCTGGTTCACTTTTTCTTTTTTTTTAAAAGAAACAACCACTCGCATGACAAATGGCAAAGAGAGCTACATTAAAAAAAATATACAGTGTGTGATTTTTAAAACTTGCATCATTTTTTTTTTAAAGGAAAGCCTTTGTCTCTGCACATGCATACATGCACCAGCTTGCGGCTTTTAAAATGAGATTGCG
The DNA here is from genome assembly GCA_900302635.1 of Chatrabus melanurus. NCBI lineage: Eukaryota > Metazoa > Chordata > Actinopteri > Batrachoidiformes > Batrachoididae > Chatrabus > Chatrabus melanurus. The sequence goes on from OMMV01189397.1 coordinate 958, forward strand.
GTCTGGTAACATACACTGAATTCATAAGTTGTTTTGTAAAATGGCTGCACATTTCATGACCGGTGATTCAGCTTTTTTTTCCTTTTTTTTTAATACCATCTCACAAGCTTTTCTGACAGGAATACAAATTACATCTCCAAATCCGAAGCCTGAAACCTTATATCAAACTTAATTTGGAGCAACACCTGGATGATGCTCCGCAGAGATGGAAAAATGCCAAATAATTACAGGTGTTAGATTTCAGATTCAGTCTTGTTTCTTACAATGATGTATGTGCACACACTTGCAGAGTCAGCTTTATCAATGAGGTGAACCTTAGAAACTCGTTTTGTAACCAGGGCTCAAAACGAGCATCGGCCTTCTATTTTCTCCACAGAGGAGGTTCTCAGGCTTTCTGTTGCCACAGCAGCAGCCTCACACTTCAGCAAACAGCAACATACTGCAATGCAACTGTGCAGAAATAGTGCGACGTGAAATCCTTTTCCAAACAGGATTTATAGAACTTCCACGTGTCAGTATAGCTGCAATATTTTAACACCATTTTTTTTTTTTTTGGATCTCTCACTTCCTCTTGTCTTGTTTGCTTCCCCTGCTGTGATGTACCCTGCCCGCACTCCTGAATAATTCATTCTCAGTCTAGTCTGAACGCAGGGATGTGTTTGGCTCTGGGAGAAAGCGAGCATTAAAATATCAATCACTGCTCCTGTGTCTGGCAAATGAAAAGCAGACTCTGCCCTGGGGTGAAGACTCTCTGTCTCTACAGAGGAGACGGTGTTTCCGAAACCCCGTCCCCTGAAAAATGAGCAGAAAGGAGGCATTAGAAAGAGCCAAGCGTCTGATTAATTTTGCAATTTAGATTTTAATATTTGTCAGGACAAATTGGACCTTATGGATCACTGGTTATACAGCTCCACGGTGAAGTGGCACAGAGAAGGACCTTATTAAAAAGAAAACATAAAATTTCAGCTACAGTTCGCCAGAAGGCACATGGAAGACTCAAGCTTAGATTTGATCTGTTTTCTTATATTAAAGTCCTTCTCTGTTCGACTCCATCATGAAACAGTAAATGATGCAACATGCAAAAGCTGCAATATCTTGCTTCTCCAGTCACATCCATGGAAGCCTCCACCCAGACGTCATGGGTGTCTTGATAGCTTCCCTCACTAGTCACTTTCTTGCACGATCACTCAGTTTTTGAGAACTGCCTAATCCAGACAGATTTACCATGCAGTACAGTACTGTTTGTATTTGTTAATGATTGATGTAAATGAAGTCCAAGAAATATTCAGTGACTTGGAAATATTCATGTGTCCATTCCTTGACTTGTCAAAAAAAAACAAAACAATAAAAAAACAACAAAAAAACTGGCTGTAAAAGTGATGATTTGTATGAAAAATAATCCTTATATTTAGTTAGTCCAATTACTTATGTTCACTTACAAAAACTGTTTCACTGTCCAATTACTTATGGACCCAACTGTCAGCACAAACCCTAAAACCTGGACTTCTGTTCTTTTTGTGTTGACTTCAAATGTTCTCAGACATATTGACTGAATTTTCTTCAGGGTGTATTTTTCTATATTGTGAAAAGACAGATGGACGGGCAATTGCTTTTGCCCGTATCCATCCTCACGTGGGTGAGTTTTTGTTGTTACATCATAAATACATGTTTTTGAAGGTGAATATAACGTAAATTATGAAAATGTCATTAATGCTACAGTGTGTAGGATTCAGTGTTATCTCGTGGTGAGATTGCAGATTACATTATTCCGTTGCTGGTGTCGGTGTTGCTTCCCTTCACGTTTTCGCTTCTTTGGCGATGGGGATTCATGCTCCCGTGCCTTCTCTTGTGATAAACAATATGTATGACCCTCCATTTCACAAAAATGAGCATTCTTAAACTTGTTAGCCTGCACTAGCAACCAGTAGACAGTGTATAGGGGAGCAACCACTGATTCCTCTTCTTTTTTCTTCAGTCTTTCTGCCACACTGCAATTGCAAAAGACAGAGTAAGTATATCCCTTTTGGGCTGCTGCTCCCATATACATATGAAGGGCTCACCGCCTTCTGTTCCCTTCACCAACATGCCCATTGAAGTCCGCTCCAATCACTACTCTTTCATGCTTGTGTACACTCTCTACCACCTCATCTAACTCACTCCAGAAATCTTCTTTTTCCTTCATCTCACAACCTACCTGTGGGGCATATGCCATATGCACTGATGACATTTATCATCACCCCTTCAATTTCCAACTTCACACACATCACCCTGTCAGACACTCGCTTAACCTCCAACACACTCTTAATATATTCTTTCTTTATACATTGGAAATATATGTATATATTAAGGACACAGAAGAATTAAAGCTAAAACTAACAGAACACTCTGTACACTTACACTGATTTGTAAGTTTGAGGATACATTTCATTACCCTGCACGCTGCTGCATAAGCAAGGTTTTGCAATCGCTCCTGTATGTGTCTGTGTGTGCATGTTTGAACAAAACAAGTTTAAAAAAATGGCTTTTCATGGATGAATTTTCATCAAACCTGGTGGAAATACTACTTGCATTAATGTCTCAGATGATGTTGGAACAGATTGGTGAAAATTCAACGTCAAACAAAACATACCACCCCCACCCCCCTAAAAAAAGCTCATGAAAACACATGAATTCGTTGTTGCGTAATTAGTGTATAATTATACACTAATGATCGGATGGTTATGAATGCTATATTCCTATTTCTGCTAATAAACACCCCTCAATCCTACACAATGTAGCTTTAACATCATGTGTCTATACTTTTATTTACACAAGGTTTGTTGCTCGGCAATAATTCAGGAGGCTTCAAACAGGACAGTGGGCTTCCAAGGGTAATAATGTATGTATGTAGGTATGTACGATCAACATACCAATGAACACATGGTTTTAGATGAGGCTCAGAGGGAGAAAATGCAGTAGATGGCAGCATGTAATCCGAGTGTGCAACAATGCAATTATGAATGAGAAACTGAACAAAAAACATTTTTGTGACAAATGACAAAAATGCCTGTATGGTTTTAAGCAAGATGATATATGTCATAAACATGCCAGACTATTACAAATGACAATATTTTTCATTCAGATGATTCATATTCTTAGCTGCGTAAGCAGGATGCTGAGCTGAATTTCAATGTCTCATTAACATTCACTCCTGTTACCTCTAAGGACTCACTGTACAGAGCTACCCTTCCTGGCAGTTCCTTCCAGTTAAACCCACTCGTGGTTAAATCCGTCAACTGCATATTTTTGGGATTTTAAACACTGAGTGACTGAGTTAAAGGAAACTTAGCTTTGCTCCTTTAATTTGAACAGCAGTACAGGGAGGATAAGATAGAAGCACATTAGTTTGACAGATGATATGAGACAGCACCATCTGTTCTCCCTGTCGTAAGAGCAATTTATAGGGAAGCTTTCCTGGAATAAAACAAACCTCTCTGGATGAGTGGAAGCTCCATCTAACAAATGGGAACACTGGCTAAACAACAGCATGTCACTCTCTGTATCGTCTGCAACCTTGGAAACCATTGTGATTAGAAACAACAGACGCACACACACACACACACACACACACACACACACACACACACATATATATATATATATATACATATATATACAGTGGCTATAGGAAGTCTACACACCATTGGGCTTTTACATATTTTAATTTCTGTATGCCATTTTGAAAGAAAAAAAAAAGAATTCAGGCTTCTCTATATTAAAATTTCTAAAATTATCCTCTTTAAACTCGAACCAAAAACAAACCTCTACTGAATTGGGAGTTGCAAAACATTTGCAAATGCCCCCAGTGATATCCAGGCCAAAATCCGCCTGGATTTCAAACGAATGTCATGCGGCATTCGTGGGAGTTTCGAGCGACATTCGTGCGTCATGAATGAACAAATGAATGACTGAATGAATGAATGACACGTGGGAATGTCACCGCACGGTTGCGCAAATGTCATGCAACACCCGGACGACATTTATGCTTGTCAATTGAGACATCGAGACCATATTTCCCATATCCCATATTATGTATGTAATACATAATATGGAATATAGGGGCAGGGGTGGTGGCCTAGCGGTTTCCGGTTCAAACCCGTGCCCATTCTCCATGTAATGTGGAGTTGCGTCATGAAGGGCATCCGGCGTAAAACTTGTGCCAAATCTACATGCAGATCCATGTGGGATCTGCTGTGGCGCCCCGAGTTGAAATTGGGAGAAGCCGAAAGTAGATTATTATATGGAATATGTATGTATATGGAGTATGCATGTAGGAGCCTTGACGTGAGAATATAATTTAATATAAATTTCATGTCATAATGTTAAAAAAAAGAACTTCATGTTGGATGTAATGTGATCCGTCCCACAATACGTGCAGACGGTGGCTTTAAGTGAATCACGTCATGTGCACTGTGCAGCAGGAACGGGCGGACATACTTTTCTCCCGTGTGACGGATTGTAATTTGGACTTTATTTGTTCATTACACATTTTAAGCTGTCAGTCGCATCAGAAGCCGAGAGTTACTAGCGTGGATTATTGTGACGTACAGACGGAAAGCTGTTTAGTGTCATCTCTGTGACAGCCCGAGAGGTGACAGCCCACTGCTAAAATGTAAGTTATTATCATGCATTTATGTTATTACTATGCATGCATGTTATTATTATTATTCCTGAATGTCAGTTATTATTTCATACAATACAGTGTGACCATTTCTTGTAATTGTGTGGGTTTTGAGGGACTCTGATGCCGGCATCTTCACAGGGGGGCAGACTGTACCATGTGCGACACAAATGGAGAACGGTTCGGGTCGGGTTTTAGACGGGTTTGCGCCACTGCGACGCCTGTGGGAATATTTTGAGACTGAATATGTCGTGCAAAGTTTTTGGACATGTTCAAAATTCCAGCGACACGAGAGCGAGGCCCTGCGACTCACGCAAGGAAATTGAGAACCCCCGCGGACGTTTCAAGACATTTTGGAGACTCCCTCGCGAATACCGTTAGCAATTTGTCACCACCACTTGCAGCCCAGTGTGATAGGGGCCTAATGGTCCACGTGCAAACGGTAACTGCTAAAATATATGAAAAATATGTTTTGAGCTTTTAAATGGGTCACATGCAATGCACATGTGGAAAAAAGCAAACCAAAACAAAACAAAAAATCTACCTGATACAGCTAAATATGTTTAGGGCGTCATGTTGGTCATCCTCAAAGCCCCACAATTCTATGATTGTGCAAGTAGAAATGCCACTGCTATAAGCAACATTTAAGTCTGCAATGGCTGGTTTTAGACTTCCGTGACATATGTCACAGAAGTCCCTATCTGGACTCCTGCTTACTGTGTGAGACGCGCCCACAAAGCCTGATGGAGAGGGACAACTGTTCAACCATTACTTCACTCCTGCTCACTGAAGTGGGGCCGTGACTACCAGCAGCTCCTTTCCATTTAAAGCAACAAGCACAGAAGCAGGTCATTTCTCACAGAACTGATACTGAATATTTATATATTTATATTTTTTGGGGGGGGCATCACCTCATTAGCTATGGGTATTTTAGATTCAAACCTAATTATCTATTTTTAAAAATCCAAGTGATTTTATATTAACATACTGAAAATGTTAACAACATCAACCTTTTAACTTGTCATCATTTTAAAGAGTGAAAACAATATTCAACAATTTTTCTTTCTCCAAAGCATCTAAAATTGTGAGTGACACCATAATGTTGCAAAATGTTGGTATATTTTTTCCCCCTACAAAATACAGACCAAAATGTAACTTTTAACACAATTTGTGGTTTGGCTGCTTTGAATTTATAAATAGATATTATCTGTTGGACCTTTTGCCACATGCAGAACTCGTCTGTCAGTGTGAGTGTTTTGTGGCAACCAGATCTCATCACAGCCGGTTTCATTTTCTACAGATGGCAGAAAAACATCTGGAAACAACCCAACATCGTGTCAACATTACAGATGATTATTTGCTCAGCATAACCTGCAATTTTATATCCTTACAGTTTTATAAAAGCTGCATTTTCAAATATATTTACAAAATAGTCATAACTGCTGTTGTAAACATAGAGTTTCAAATATAACTTATATAAAATAACTTATGTATAAAGTAAAAAATTATTTACTTCCGGGCAATATTCTGAAAATGTTTTGTGACCGGGGGGTGGCGGGGGTTATGATTCAAGAAGAAGGTTAAACTTGAAAAAAGCACTGTGTTCGTACAACTATGAAGAGTATGTGTATTTCAGTTTGTGGGGTGGATTTGTGGAATGGGTTAGATGAAGAATTACAGAGAAGCACTAATATAGAGCACTTTAAAAAGATGTACAGAAGGAACACTTTAAGAATGTATACAGACGAGGAGGGGTTATGCTGGGAGACTGGTTTATACATATCATTTTTGATTGGTTATTTATATATTACTAGCGTGTTGACTGCCCGTCACTGTGTGATGGTAAATGCCCGAAAATACCAACAGAAAATTAAAGGAGAAAATACTGTGTAATTTTAAAATGGTCAAAAACTGAGTGACTGGTTTATTAGCAGTGAACATTGGCCTATGTTTTCAGTGAATTTTTTTTTCAATTTTAGCAGTGAAAATACCACGCCATTGGTCTATTTTTTTTTCCAGGAAAAAAAAGCCAAAGCAAAGCAGTGTGCAACAGGAAATTTCTTTTCAGGATAGAGAAATCAAAAACAAAACAAAACAAAAAAATCTTACCTTGTACCATCAAGGGCTCAAGGCTGTGACTGTCCTGTGTCAATACAGAATGATCCTTGACTCTTTCCCTCCTCCCTCCCCCTAGTGATTTCCTGTGTTATTTCTCCCTTCTCTTCTTCTTTTGAGGACCAACAGTGAAAATAGTATCTGTTGTGTTGTCCTCTGCATTCTCCACAATTTGGGTTCAAAGCTGCCACAAAAAGGATGAATGTGAGAAAAGTACAGGGAATTAAGTGCAATAACTTTGGTGAATGGTCAAGTAGGTATCAGTTGTTCTGTCAACAATTATGAGGGACCTGTAGCTAAAAGAGGGTCAAAATGGTGAAATTCTATGGAGCTTGAAACGTCTGACCTTTTGCAATCTGGGTATGCAATTTCAATGGGGTCGTGTAAGCAGCATGCATGCAAATTTTGAGTTGCTTGGAGTGTGTAATTTCTGAGAACACTGTGGCCGCAGAAACCTTGAAAGGTTTAAATATACAGAATTTATAGATTATTTACCGGTATATATTTATTTATTTATTTTAGGTACTGTGAGGGCATTTGGATTGTAAATAACTGTGATTTACACTGTGATTAATTAAATTGCCATTTAATTTCATCGATGAATAGTGAGAAGGGGTAGCAATTTAAAATGCATACTTCTTCCAACTCCTTTTGGAGCATTGTTCCTTTGTTAGTTGACATATTTTTACTCATGGATTTTTTGTTTTTGTTTCTTTGTTTGAAATAAATGAATAAATTCATTCAAACCCCATTCATTTTCCCCTTATATAATTCTTTAACGTGACATTCAAACATCACAATAACAAACAGCAACATTACATAAATAGATCCCCAACGAAAAGACTGATTGTGATTGCCATGGTGACACAGGTGGCTCACAAGATTCTTGAAGTAAACTAAACCAAAACAATGACTGAGATAGTGCACGTTCATGAAAAATAGATGCAGCACTCAGACAGAGAGAGACTTTGGAATGAAGCAGCTGGTCTCCCGAGCGGCTGCGTCCTAGATACTGCGTGTGAAGCAAAAGCTTGTGAGCTCATATTCTATGGAATATATTCAGCAATAAAATGTTAGAGCAGGAAATCACTTGACATTTTTATCAAACACAGACGAACACACTCCGATCTGATGTTGTCAAGCGCTGACAATAAAAATAACATGTGTGAAGCATTATTTGACTTCCAGCTCAACCTACGCGACATTCCCCCATTAAAATGACCTTTGATGAGTGACAGAATTTTGGTTGGATAGATTGTGTTTCTGTGGCTGAACTGCAGAGCTGTGGTGCTTTATTCCTCAGCAAGCTTTCGTAATGGTTGTAAGACAAAAGGCTGCACAAGGCGGGCGTCCATCCCGCTGACGTCAATCTGATCTTATTATCATGGATCCAGCATTCAATTATCTCAAATGATCCATGCTACACACAAAAATGGAATAAAATTACAGTGCTAGGCCCCATAAAATAGGCATGCCTGTGTCGGGTCATTTGTTACCTCCGCCAAGGAGGTAATGTTTTCAGTGGTGTTCTTACCCTTTCACCAAGTTACAAGAAAACTGATTTAGTAGTTTTTACATAATCCTGCTAACATTTATCTCTAACAGTTACAGAGATATATGTGATGTGTTGGCGAAGGTGTGTGCTCTCGGAGCACTTCTTGTTTGATTCTGCATTTTAGGGTACCGGTAATTTCCTCAGAAACTGGTGTATAATGAAGCCTCTCCACATTGACAGTGTTGTTACAGAACAATATGTTACATCATTGACATGACATATACGTTGTAGTGTTGTTCAAAAGTTTTTAAGCTCATAAATGTTTCCTTTATAAATTAATTTTTTGATGCTTTTTGACAGCATGTACAGTAAAACTGTACAGCCAGGTCAATAAATATTTGGATAGTGACAATTTTTTTGTACATTTGCCTCTGTGCACCAATACAGTGAAGGTGAAACAAAATAATTAAAGCATAGACTTTCAGCTTTAATTCAAGGGGTTCAACACAAATTTTGCATTTACCATTGAAGAATTACGGCCATTTTTATGCACAGACCCTCCATTTTCAGAGGCCATAAGCAATTGCACAAACTAACTGTAAGGATTATTGTTATACAGCCAGTTTTCTTTGGACAAGTCATGGGATGGATACATGAACATTTCCAAGTCACTGAGTATGTCCCGGACTTCATTTACATCAATCATTAAGAAATACAAACAGTATGGTCAGGTCAGGTCAGGTCTGGGAGCATGTGCTGGTGCCACGCATTGCTGCATCTACCACACGATGGAACCACCTTGGGTCCTGGATTTAAACCACCCAGGCAGACAACCGGCCCATCCCCACCTCTCGAAAGTTACCATCTATCTGTGGTATGGTACTGTATGGTAAATCTGTCGGGAGTAGGCTGTTCTCAAAAACTGAGTGACTGTGCAAGAAGGAGACTAGTGAGGGAAGCCACCAAGACACCCATGACAACTCTGAAAGAGTTATAGGCTTCTGTGGCTGTGATAGGAAAAGTGTGCATTGGGCAACTTTTGTCTGTTGCATCACCATTTACACAGTTTCATGGTGGAGTGGCGCAGAGAAGGATTTTCCTAAAAGAAAACAGATCAAATAGGTTCAAGTCTCCCATGTGCCTTCTGGCAAACTGCAGCTGAAATATTCTTTTTAAGAAAATCCTTCTTGCCATCAGCACAGCACATAAAAATGGAGGTTCTATTTGTTTTATGCCTGTCCAGGGTGTACTCTACCTCTTGCTCAATGATCGCTAGGATAGGCTACAGCTCCCCCCAATGAACTTTAACTGGAATAAGCAGGTTTAGAAATTGTATGTATGTATGTTTATTTTATCTATGAATATAATTGATAATGATTTACACCCCAAATCAGAAAACGTTGGGATGGTATGGAAAATGCAACCCCCCACACACACAAAACAAAACAAAAAGCAGTGACCCTTACATTTAATTTGACTTCTATTTCATTGCAGACAATATGAACCAAAGATATTTCATATTTTGTGTAGTCAACTTCATTTCATTTGTTAATACACAGTCATTCCTGCATTTAAGGCCTGCAACACATTCCAAAAACATTTGGGATGTGGGCTAGTAATGAGGTAAAAAAAAAAAATAATAAAAAATTAATAACTAGAAGCACTCTGAGAGCGCAAACCTCCGCCACGCTGTAAGGTCCCACACACATATCACTATGTGTCCCGATATAGAATTGCACAAGGCAAAGTAGTCCTATATTTTTTAAACATTTATATTTGCATTCCATGACTCTGAAAACCTACCCTGAGACCTTGAAATCACATTGATATCATGATCTGTTTGGAAGTTATGCATGAAAAACGATATTTCCATAATGGCAGTTTTCTTCTGGATCTAGTTTACTAACTATTAAAGATAGCTCAAATCTGTTTGCACTTTAGTGAATTCACATTGTCTCAGGAAGACAATGGTGTTTGTTAAAAGTCTCTAGCACTATTAGTTATCTCACAGGAACGTGATATGTGCACGGCCCCTGCTAAAACCTTTTTTCATATCAACAAATCCAGAAGAATGAGGAGATCCAGATGAAATGTAGGTGAATGTTTGCCCATGGGATCCTCTCCAGGCC
>OMMV01189408.1:0-10138 GCA_900302635.1 Chatrabus melanurus
CGATATTTCCATAATGACGTTTTTCTTCTGGATCTAGTTTACTAACTATTAAAGATAGCTCAAATCTGTTTGCACTTTAGTGAATTCGCATTGTCTCAGGAACACAATGGTGTTTGTTAAAAGTCTCTAGCACTATTAGTTATCTTACAGGAACACGATATGTGCACGGCCCCTGCTAAAACCTTTTTTCATATCAACAGATCCAGAAGAATGAGGAGATCCAGATGAAATGTAGGTGAATGTTTGCCCATGGGATCCTCTCCAGGCACAGTGAACTTGAACTGTATCTGATGGGATTTCAGAATTATAAAACTTTTAAAGATGTTAAATGGGGTTTTCAATGTTAAAATTGAAGTGATGTCAAATCCGGATTCTGGATCAGATCTGGATGAAACCTGGTATGGTGATAGAGGTTGCCACTCTACATGTCTCCACCAATTTCATATTAATCTCTCAAGAATTGATGGAGATATGAATTTTTTTAAATCTCGCCAATGATGAGACATAGGGATTTTCAGGATTTAAAAAAATTCCTGGATCCAGAATATGATCCGGATCAGTCCCAAAAAGGAATCATTTGTTCCATCGATCCAGGGCTATCAGTAAAAAAAAAATTTATGAAAATCTGTCCAGACCTTTTTCCGTAAAGTTGCTAACAAACAAACCAACCAATGCAACTGAAAACATAACCTCCTTGGCGGAGGTAATGAAGCGAAAGCTTGTCCATTTTGCAGACAGAGGTAAAGACATGTTGTGTAAAATATTCCAAAGCTGAGAAAATGCTTCTGGTTGGCACTGTAAGTACACAGCAAAGATTGAATTCCCTGCTGCTTAGATGTAGGTGCTTCTTTAATTGTTCATATATTATGTTTTTGTATCAAAATACAATATTTATTCTCAAACAAACCCCGTCTAATGATTGTTGTAAATTATTGTGTTTGAGAAATGTTTTGTTTTTTGAATGTGTTTGGATTTTCAAATGTAAAGCAAAATGAGGGGATTTGCTTCTTGAGACTGCAAACGAATCTGTCCAGAGCATGTCACTATGGTAACGAGAAAAAAATAAATATAGAATACAGAGTGCCTTTATACAAGGCTGCCATGTGTTCCTTGAGAAATAGCAGAGTGAATAATGTGACTACAATTGTCTGCACGGGAGATTAATAAATGCAATATTTGCATGGGGGAATTGATGAGATTAGTGTTCTGGTGGCTGTGCTGGTCTCACAGACACAGTGGATGACCCTTATCTAACCTCTTATTTTAAACAATGCACCATTAGTGCAGCACAGAAATGTGACATTTAGAGTAAATCCAAACAAGACAATCAAGCATTTATAGATGGAGTGCAGAATACACAGTCCCGCTCCTGCTGTCTCAGTATGGAAACCGTAGTGATTGTTGTGACCAAATGTGCCAAACATACAATTTAGACATTATATCCAAATCCACTGAATGGTTTTAAAATTGCAGTATACCAATTTTTTTGTGTGTGGCCCCAATTTTAAAGGACCACAAGTATGTGGACGGTTACCTTGACCAGGGAGGTTATGTTTTCATTGGCATTTGTTTGTCTTTCAGCAGGATTTCTCAAAAACACACAAACAGATTTTAATAAAATTTCATGGAAAGGAGAATTATTCAACACTGGTCTGATATTCCGTGGTATCATGACTGGACGAGTCCTGCCTGTAATCACTGGGTCCTGGCTCGAATATCAGACGGCTAACCCCATCCGATATCGGCACCAATAATGATTGCCATTTGACATGATTGCACACAGGTGTGCATGCGCATTCACAATAAACATTTGCCAAGCGGATGAAGCAGACGGCGGCCAATGTTGCCAATTTAGTGACTCTGTTGCTAGATTTAGTGACCTTTGGCCACCTATCGCAACTAAAAACCTTATTTAGCGACTAGCGACAAATCTGGTGAATTTTCTCAACATCAAAAAGATCATCCATCCCCTCCCTGAGCCCCGTCTGCAGACTCCACTGCACAGCACAACTGGAGTGCGGCACAGATCGCTCCGTCTCTCTGGTCCTTTCCAAAACAACTTACTTCGCCTTCCCCTAACTCACTCCCACTCAGTTTGCACATTCTACGTCTATGGGCAAAGCAAGTGGAAGTGGAGTGAAGTGGAAGGGCGAAGTAACTCGTTTCGGACAGCCCCACACAGTGTACAGAGCTAAGCTAAGCTAAACTCTGCTGCTTCACCAGAAAAGCTGGTTTGGCAAATACAACACATACGGTCCTTCCGTTCTGACATTTCATAATAAAAGTCTTCAATATAAATGCTGTTGACCAGCGGGAACTTGCAAAAATGTATTTTTTTGTAGTTGAAGTTTTACGTATCCAGTGTTGAATAATGACTCACGGGTCTGATATCAGCTGCCTGGTCCTTCAAACCAGTCTGATATGCAATGAATCCATGCATTAATAGATACATATACACCAAAGAATAACCCAATATATTTTAGAGTGTATCAGTGTACATTGCAGATCCAAGAAGTTTTGTCACTTTCTGAAGCTTTTTTTTGGTTTGTTTTCATTTTTGGCAATTTCTCAAAACTGATGAAACTTGATGGAGAGGTTAGGAATAGGCCCATTAAAGTTTGGTGTGAATATGAGAAAGATCTGGGAGCTTCTTTTTCACGATTTTAACGCTTTGACATCAAGGGCCCTCTGTTCTGCCAGACACAAACAAGCGCACAGCGCAGCTCAAATGTCATTGGTAGGTTCCAAGAGACGCATTTGTCATTGTCATGTGCAGAAGCTATATTGTATAAATAGAAGGCACACTTCCACTTATCGGTGCGCCCATGGATGTGCTGGTCTTCAAATATTTTGTGGTCAGGCACAATGCAGGTGGATTGCTGTCATGAGGCAGCAGCAAGCGAGATTTTCTGCTATTTACGTGGTGCAATGTTCAGATACACGTTACACAGATGGGTTCATGATGCATGTACACTGCTTGTATACACAGGGATGTGCATTAGTGCATCCTACTACAATGCAACTGAATTGAAAATACAAATTAACAGCAAAATAAAAGAAAACCGAATGGGGAAAATACAAAACTTTAATCACTCTGTTTTGTACCATGTTTTAATGCTTGGAGAGCATGAAAAGATGGCTGCCCGCAGGTATGGGTGGGGCTGTCTGCACGTGGTAGGATATGGAGGGGATTGGGTGGTCAGAGGAGGAAATGGGGAAGGTGTTGTCGGAACGAGGCTCTCAAATGCATCACGTAAGGGATCACCAATGTACTTTTTGTACTTTAACTATATTTTGATATTAATACTTTTGCAGTTTTACTTTACAGTGTTTTCACTTTGTTGCTTTGTCTGCTTGTAACACTCCTGCCCAGTTGGTGGTGGTAATACACCAACAGGCTTGCCAACCACCATGTTCCCGTCAGGCTAACTTAGCAATGATAACATCTGCAGTAATGTTAATCTCTTGTTGGGTACCCCTATTTTTTTGGGTATGCTGCTGCTCCACTATTGAGCTTCGTCTACATGACACAATGACTCTGGGGTTTATAAGCATCCCCAAAATTCCATGACAGAATCCAAACACCCTGATATTGGGCTGGGGAGACTTGTACTTTCCAACACATACACAACAGTCCAGCCCTGACTAGATTTCCGATCAAATTGGTTGAATTTCTTATCAGGTCGTCCGCATGACACAGACTTTGCTAACTGATTGATGCTGGACAATAGGCTGTTTAACGTGGGTTTTTCACATTGTGGTTACCAACCGCGGTTATTAATGCTAATTAAAAACTGAAATAGTATTATTGTGGATGTTCACAAATATAATGTGATATTTATATATTTTTTAATCCTGTTTATAGAGAATAAACGCTGAGGATGAGTCACTCTTGTACCTTTGGAAGACATTCTGTTCATTGGCACGCTCTGGCTGCATAAAAATGAGACGCTCATAACACCGCTGTGTACGGGAAACAATCAATACTGATAACGTGCGCTCTGATGCGATATAACCTCCCTCACTTCTGCTTACCTGATGTTTTGTCCTGACACTTTAAAGGGGCAACATTCATTGACGCATGATTTATTAATGTTTTGTTTCGGGGATTCTGGCCCGAGGCAAGAGTCCAAAGCTGGTTCAATGCGTAACCTACTGCACCCCACCTCCTTTTTGACTTCATCTTGTTAGACAGGATATTATATGTGACCTCCAGCTGTAGCTGTCGCGGCCGATGGGGTGAGCAGCATGTCTGCACAGCGATTACAGTGTCTGCCCCGTAAAGTGAACGTTAGAGGTTTGATTCTCCTGTCAAGGTCTCCTTGAGCAACAGTTTCGGCTGCTCCCTCATGGTAAGCTGCTGTAGTTAGATAAGCATGACAGCTAAATGCCACGAATGTAAAATGCAAATCCGTCCTTTTGGAAATTCTCTCTGAATGACCATTCTATATTCTATCTCACTGACTCACAGTTACAGGCCTGCAGTTAAACCGTAGAATGACGGCATCACATTGAGTCTTTTTCACCATACAGTGCTGCCTTTCCATATAACGTTCAGACTTATTTTTGAATATACAGTCAGGTCCATAAGTATTTGTACAGTGACAATTTTTGTAATTTTGCTTTTGTACACCACCACAATGAAGATGGAATGACGCAATCAAGATGTCATTGTAGCGTAAACTTTCAACTTTAATTCAAAGGGTTTAACAAAAATATTGTATTAGGCATTACGGAATTAAAGCCATTTTTAAGGACAGTCCCTCCATTTTCAGAGTTCATAAGTAATTCAAAAAAACTAACATAAATACAATGCTTATTGTTCAAATTTGATAAAAACAAAATAAATCTTTTGCACATGACTGTCTGAAGTCTAGAACCCATGGGCATCACCAAATGCTGAATTGTGGTTCTTTCTGTGTTCAGTTTTGTGTTCAGTAAGTGAAAAGCTGCTCTATTGGGTTGAGGTCAGGTGACTGACTTGGTCATTGAGGGATATTCCATTTCTTTGCATTGAGAAGCTCTTGGGTTACTTTGGCAATATGTTTTTGGTCATTATCCATCCGCCCTATGAAGCTCTGTCCTATCAGTTTGGCAGCATTTGGCTGAATCTGAGCAGATAGTCCAGCCCTATACATTTCAGAATTCATTATGCTACTTCCATCAGCAGTCATATCATTAATAAATACCAGTGATCCAGCTCCATTGTCAGCCATACATGCCCATACCATAACACGGCCTCCACCATGTTTGACAGATGATGTGGTATACTTTGGGTCGTGAGCCCCTCCTTTATTTCTCCAGACTCTTCGCTTCCCATCATTATAGTACAAGTTAATCTTGGCTTCATCTGTCAAAATAATCTTGTTCCAGAATTGGGCAGGCTTTTTAAATTATTTTTCTTTGTGAAGTCTGATCTGGCCTTCCTGTTCTTGAGTGTTACCAGTGGTTTGCACCTCATCATAAACCCTCTGCATTCAGAATTGAGGGAGCATTAATCAATCAATCAATAGATATTCATGAAATATCTATTGATTATAGACTTTGACAATGACACATCAAGGGCACTGACACAACCCCGTACCATTACAGGCCCTGGCTTTTGGACTTGTTGCTGATAACAGTCTGGATATTCCTTTTAGTCAAGTCAATGCCACTTCTGGACAAGGTTAACATAAGGCTTCTTTTTTGCACAGTAAAGTTTTAAGTGGCATTTGTGAATGTAACTCCGTAGTGTAGAGCATGACAAAGGTTTCCCAAAGTAATCTTACCTTACCCGTGTGGTAACATCAGCTGTTGATGAATGATGGTTCTTGATGCAGTGCCATCTGAGGGATCAGAGATGACGGGTGTTCAGTTTAGGCTTGCGCCCTTGCCCTTTACGCACTAAAATTCCTCCTGATTCCTTGAATTGTTAAATGATATTATGCACTTTAGAGGGAGAAATATGCAAATCCCTTCCAATTTTTCTTTGAGGAACATTGTTTTGAAACATTTCAATAATTTTCTCATGCATTTGTTGACAAACTGGAGATCCTCTGCCTATCTTTGCTCCTCAAAGACTCAACCTTCTGTGGATACTGCTTTTGTACCAAATCATGATTACAATCATCTGTTGAATCACCTGTTTGAAATAACATCATTATTTAATTTTTTTTATCTCATTACTAGCCCTAAATTGCCCTCGTGCCAACTTTTTTTGGAATGTGTATTAAAAAATGATATGAAGTTGACCACACAAAATGTCTTGGGTTCATACTGTCTGCAATGAAATGGTAGTCAAAGTAAAGGTAAGAACGACTGCATTTTTGTTTTTGGGGTTTTTTTTGTTTGTTTTTTTAATTTGCATTTTCCATACCGTCCCAACGTTTCCTGATTTAGGGTTTGTAAGATGGTCTCCACAAAAGTTGGTGTTGTGAGCAATCTTATCAAAAAGTCGAACACTCTAAGTCTTGGTGCTAATCGAGATGTGGTTTCTCAATGGTTTGATTGTGTTTTTCTTTTCAATTAATTTCTCAAAGACTTTTTCAGCTTGATGTTATCAATCGGGCAAATGCGATCAGAAGTGGATCGCGGATTCTTCAACATTAACAAAATGGGGTATTTTTCAATATAATAATTAATTTCTCAAAAACCTATACAATAATGTTGATGAAACATCTTAGTCCCACAAATTCCATGACAGACAAGCAACAATAAAATTTCACAGAGATCTATCTGAAATGTAAGTGTAAATGTAAAAATATAAAAATTGATGAATAAAAATGTTGCTGTAATTTAACCCTCTGGTGCACAGTGGTCACTGCAGTGGACAGCTACTAAAAAGTCATTTTCTCTTAAATGCAATGGTTTCTATGGTGGAACTGCATATCAGCCTCTGTTGAAATGTTTTTCAAAGCATAAAAAGTGTTTGTATATTTACAATAAAACACAAGTTAATTCATTTTTACAGTAAGTTCACAATGTTTTATGTTGAGTGCTCAGGCGCATGTAGGCCACTGGATTGGACATGTCTGTAACTTTATGAAAAAAATCATATTTTTGGAAAATAAAACAGTTGAACATTTTTTTTCATGTCCTGAGAAGAATAAAAACACTTCAGAAAAAAATCTTGACCAAGGCTTTCCTAATTCATGCATCAGAGGGTTAAGAAATAAAGCAACAAAGATCAGAAAACGTGATTAATACCAATGTCAAACTCCAGGAGTGTTCAGCCTTGGTGGAAGGATGCATTCTCTGAGTGCCCTTGTATTTCACATTGTGATGCAGGAATGCAAAAAGAAAGAAAAAAAGACATCCCTCACCTTGAGGACTCAGCACTCTCTTGGCAGATGATCTTTCCCACGTTGCTCCCTTTGAGATTGTTGGCTGTCAGGCTGCTTGGATTATAGTTTAGTGCCGTGATCTGCTCAGAGTGGAGACAGCCCACACACAGACCGCATTTAGAACTGGGTGTGCGCACAAAAGAGTAGACATAAACAGAGACTGAGATTCTTTCCCAAGGTGGAAGGTCAAAGGCCATTTCATGAAGTTATGTTGTGTTGATTTAAACCCTTCCACGTCAGTCAGATCGATGGAGGTGGGTTTTGTAGAGGTTTAATGATGGACAGTAACACACCCAGTTCAGCTAGATTTCTACTCAGTAAGAGGCAGTTCGGGATTCCGAATTGGATTTGAGCCCTCTACCTTTTTACTGTGCAATTTTAGGTCATTGTACGTCCTACATAAAGCAGCAACATGGGGTTGTAGCTGCCATGGGGATGGAGGGAAACAGTCAAATGCACATTCAGTCTCTTGCATTACCCTATAAGCTGCCAGTAGTGTATATGCATGCAGTGAAAGTTTTGAACACTAATATGAAAATAAGAGACGCTTATGAAGAGCTTATGTAGTCATGAGGGCACTGGACAGAGGGGTTTGGCGATGCCGATATCTTTGCAGGAACACGAAGGTCCAAGTCTTAAGGATCCTAGTGTTTCCTGTCTTACTGAATTGTTGTGAGACTTGGACACTAACTAGTGACCTAAGGCGACAGCTAGATATCTTTGGTTCTATGTCTCTTCGAAGGATCCTTGGATACCACTGAAATGTCTTTGTGTCAACAAGCGGTTACTTAGGGAGGCTATGATTTGCATGGTGAGAGAGCATCAGATACAACATTTTGGCCATGCAGTGTTTTTCTCTGTGCATGATTCAGCAAGCATTTTCTTCAGTGTCAAAGACCCCACTGGCTGCAAAAGGCCAAGGGGACGCCCACGTTACACCTGGCTGTTGCAGATAGATGTTTACTTTCGAGAGGTGAGGATGTATTGGTTGTCTGCCTAGGTTATTGCCATCCAGGGCCTGGGGCAGTTCCATAATTTGGATGCAGTCATGCACGGCACCAGCATATAGTCCCAGACTTGACTTGACTTGATTACCCTGTAAAAGAAGCTTTATGCACTGTTTCAGGGCACTCCAACTTGGTATTAGAGGAGTTTTGAAAGCTTATCTACTCCTTTTGCATCCATCAAGCGTTCTCAACTAAATTAGCCAATATTTTATCTGGAACTGTTCCATTGTTCCATTGACACTGTGCATTAAGTATTGTACAGATACCATGAATTTAAAACATTGTTTCATATATCAGAGCTGCTTTGATCGTCGTATTTTATTTTTTGTATTTATAATATGTTTTGAACCTTTTTTGCAGTTATTAATTATCTTTTGACAGTGTGTAATATTTAAAAATCATGAAAAATGTTGACCACTGGAAACTGATGACTCGCCTCAGAAAGGCTTGCACTGAAAATAATAATCTACTTTCGGCTTCTCCCAATTTCAACTTGGGGTCGCCACAGCAGATCCCACATGGGTCTGCATGTAGATTTGGCACAAGTTTTACGCCGGATGCCCTTCCTGACGCAATTCCACATTACAGCATTGAAAAGAACAGTTTAAAACACCTTCATGCAGTGGTAATGTTCTCAATTTTCTCTCACATAATACGTATGAGTACTTGTAAAATCTTACAGCAGCATGAAATTACAATTTCTATTATTTTTCATTTATTGAGCACAGCCTTTTTTTATGAATGTATATTTTGAAAATATTAATCATGCAAATTATTTTCCAAGAAGAGGTAACATCTTTGGGCTGGTTCCAAGTTGAAAAATGTGATAATTTTCTGCTTTTATCTGCTTTATTAACTGCATATTGAATATGTTTGAGTTTTGAACTGTTGCTCATCCAAAACATGCAATTTAAACACATCAACTCATGCTCTGGAAAAATGAAATGGAATTTTTAAAAATATTTTCTAGCATTTTAGAGGCAAAATATGTATGTGACTAAAAATAAACATATTAATAAATAATAAAAATAATATTTCTAAAATTCATCCCTGCTAACCACAGCTGAAAATATATTCAAAGTCACGTTAGCAGTGTATTCCTACTCTGCTCCATCAGTTACACTCACATGAGGGTCACTGTGCTAATTTCAGGGCGTAGGTTATTTCAGGCATTTCAACTGTGAGAGAAGCACTAATTTCAGCTTCACTCTTCAGAGAACTGTAGTAATAAACTCCAGAAATTACAGAGCTAATTTTAAACAGTGATCCACGTACACTTCTAAATGTCTCATTAAGTTAATTTTTTCTGTCTTATACAGTTCCCAAAGGAAAACCAAGTATATATCATGAGTGCCACGTGGCAGTTGAAACATGCTTTAGTCATTAAACCACCTTCACAGGTGGTTTAATGACTAAAGTCATTATCATGTGGACAAAACACCTACATTTTATAGGTTAGCTGCAATCCTGTCCTACATACAGGAAAAGTGGGTGACTGTGTAAACAGTGTGGTTGGAATTTTATTTTTTAAATTGTAAAACAAGCAACAGTGGCCTTATTTGCCACCAGCATCTTGAGATTAGCAACAAGGTTTCACAAGCAACTTGATATGCCTGTCTGTCTTTATTTTATGTTCGGGTAATTGACGCATTTGTCTGATGACCCAGCAGACAAGTGCCTCAGTGTTGCGGACTCCAGCAACTGGAAAAGGCCAAGTGGATGCCCACGTTTCACCTGAGTGCAACAGATAGATGGCTAGTTACGAGAGACAGGGATGGAGCCGTTGTCTGCCTGGGTGGTTGCCGT
>OMMV01189416.1:0-10005 GCA_900302635.1 Chatrabus melanurus
TTGCTATTGTGAGCGCTCTGAGAGCTCGCCAGTCTGCCTCTGAGATGTAAGTTATTATCCCGCATTTATCTTATTAATATGCTTGTATGTTATTTGTATTATTTCATTAAATACAGTGTGGACATTTCTTGTAAGTGTGGGGTTTTGGCGGACACTGATCATCACAGGGGGGGCGGGCTGTACCAAGTGCCACACAAATTGAGAACGGTTCAGGTCGGGTTCCAGATGGGATTGCGCCACAGCGATGCCTGTGGGAGTATTTCGGGAATGCCTGTGTCACACGATTTTTTTAGAACATGCTCACACCTCAGGCGAGCCGTGTGCGCCGCCCTGCTTTGGCATGCGACGCCCGCGACGGTGTGGGAATCCCCGTGGATGTGCCGGGGCTTCTCGGTGACTCCCTCGGGAATGCCTTTCGCATGTGTGTCGCAGCCCAGTGTGATAGGGCCTTAACAATCGCAGTCTCGCTCAAGGGTTACTCAATCCAGATAACTGAAAGAGATCCTGGGCATGTTGAACTTGCTTCCAAGTACAGGCCTCAGGTCTGAAAAACAGCCTGTTGTCATGGAAATAAGGTTAGAGCTGGAGGATACTGGCTGAAACGTTTTGACATGTTTCTGGTTGTTGTGATCCAGTTTTCATTTGTTGTCTTATGTGCATCAACAGAAGTAATGTTGAGCATATACAGTACCTGGAAAAGAGATTTGCACTCAGCCTACCCCATTTGCAAGACATCCACAGAGCTATATTTATAAATTATAGTTATAACGCTCTAAATTATTGTACACCTACCTATCTTGCAAAGCTTGTTAAGCCTTATGTGCCTTCTTTTACCCTGGCGGTCGCAGGATGCGGGCTTGTTTTGTGTAACTAGGGTTAAGTAGAATTTGGCAGGCTCTAGAGCCTTTGCATATTGTTCTCCTACTTTATGGAACAGTTTGCCACTTGATATTAGAAAGTCCACGTTAGTTGATTCTTTTAAGTCTCATCTGGACACATTTATTTTCTGCTGCTTATGATTAGTTATGGATTTACTTCAATTTAACTACATTTGTTGGTTATGTATGATATGTTTGTATTTGGTGATGAATATTAATTTGTTCTCATGTATGTTTAAAACTTTTATCATAATATTATTTATATTATTTTTTCCAGATGTGATTTAAAAAAAAAACCTGGATAGCTCGCTTTCATGTAAGTAACCTGAAAGTGATCTTGTTATTCTCACAGTAGCCAAATCACCACAGAACAGATATGAATCAAATATGAGGTACATATAGGACCATATATGCACTTAATCACAATTACTATGTAAAAATACAGTTTGATGAGTGTAAGAAGCCATACACAATGACGCGACACGATACTGTCATATCATAGACGTGTTAATGTAATGATGACTGTATTGCAGAAGAGCTGCAGAATAACAGCATACACATTACAGTGTGCAATCCTATCTGTAAATATTGCAACTAACTGTGGCTACCTTAAAGCCAAATTGACCCTTCCAGTACCATGAAATAGCAATGGAAGAACTTTGTATTCCCACTTTCCTTGGCTTTGTTCCACAAAATGAGCTGTATGTTGCCCATCACAGAGTTTTAGTTATAGTGCAGCCATGCTTCAAGTCTGGTGATAAAAATGCAAGAGGCTTCAAAAGGTTTTGGCCATAACTCAATAATGCCCCGTCGTCAGAAGCCTTGCTGTTAGCTTTTATGTGTGACAGGCATTTTGCAGACAAGGCGTACACAGTAAAGTCTGTGGAGTAAAATTTCCTCTGCTGAGACTACATGTGGTCCCACTCCAGATAGAGTTATATAAAATCTATCATCGAGTGAAATCATCTATACCAATAATAGAAATGACTCTTATCGAGTTGAACACCTTGATTTAGCACTATGACAGAGTTGGTTTCTTTCTATGTTCATACTCTATTTGTAGTGGAACCAAATATAGTGCCGGCAGAGGAAATTCTACTCTGCAACATTGCTGGTGTAGTTTCATCTCTTGCAGGTATAGAGATACTGTAAGATTGAGGCTTTCTCTTTTTTTTGCACCACCGTTTTATTGGTTTTGAAAAAAGTACAGTGTATAGGTTTATCCATATGAATTTAGCAATCATGAAAAATTACATTAAGACTTAAACCTGTGCAATGCACAGGACTTCAATTTAATTTGATTAGAAAAAGCACCATATATTTCGATTGTGAATGTTGTTCTGTTTTACATATATATCCATTATGTGTATCTTTTCCATTAATAGTAAATGATCAACTTGTGTGTGATGAATAAAAACAGATATCAAGTTCATATCTCTGTCTTTATATATTGGGGATTGCCTGTATAACTTTGTTAATGTGGAGCCACATCCAGGAATTGATGTATTTTAAAGACCTTTCTTTTGGCTTCTCCCAATTTCAACTCAGGTGTAAAAGTCACAAGTTTTGCCCTTCCTGACTCCAACTCCACTTTTATACATGGAGAATGGGCAGGGGTGGCCATGAACTGGGAACCTTCTGCTTTGAAAGCAATCGACTTAACCGCTTGGCCACCATGGTGCCCATGTATTGTAAAAATCAATTTATATAAATTTCGCTTTCCCTGATTGTTCTTAATATTTACATTGTTTTTCCTATTAGTTGGAGTATAGATATACTCTTGCATCTACGTTGTACGGTAGCCATTGCCCACATTAATTTGCATGTGCAGGGTTACGTTTTCTGTCCCCGCATCAAGTGACCATTTCAGTGGTGTCAAAGCGACCAAATATTCATGGTCATGTCAGTATCATATCACTGGTCACCTTGATGCCGATATGTAACACATAACATCTTTTACATAACAACTGATATAATATCAGGGGTGGATTTGGGATATGACATGTATATGTTTTTTTAGCATTTTTAATTAGTGCTGACATGACTGACAATATTTCACTGACATGACCGACCTCGTGTACCAACATGAAAATTTAGCCACCGAAATGATCAAATACTGATTTGATATATTTGGAAGATGAATTCATATTTTTTTTAATATTTACAATGTACAAAAGCCACTGGGAAGTTCTTATGTTTACATCTGATTCAAATATTTTCTTGAGACATTGGGTTCCCTGCCCCCAAATTTCCTGTTTCACCAAAAACTTCTTATCCTGTATTAAAATCTTCTCCACAAACATCCAAACGCCATCAAAAAAGTTAAATTTGTTACTTATGTGTGATTACTGATGCAATATTTTTTACTGTAGATGTGTAATCCAATAATTTGATTTGAACTGACAAGAAGCATAGATTTCCTTAGAAGAAACAGCATGATGACAACGTGTTCAATGACGGGACGCCTATTGTTCAGCAGCATTTTTGGCGAAGACTCATGATGATAAAAACATGTTTGAGTGTTTTTTCACTATCGACCATAAATACTAATAAATATGTCAGAATAGCCATTTGTGTCATATTTGATTGATTTTATTAAAATAAGTGCCTTTTGCATCTTATTTTATTAAGAAAAGGAGCGTAGATAACCTTGTTGGGAGAAGTTTCTGTATAATCAAGGGTCAGCTTTCCGTGGTGGCGAGCTTTGTTGAAGCCACTAAGCAGTGTGTGAAGGCAACAAATTGTTAGGAAGAAGGGCCACTAAACTCATATTACATTATTGAATTAATATGAAGGCAGTGTATCAGAATTGCAACATAACATATAAAACATATTGAACTGATATTAGCAGATGATACCATTCACAGAATCATTTAAACTTATAGGCGCTTTCGGCAGTATCACACCGCCGTCTTCAGCCATTGTTATGCCGTTGTAGACGCAGATTTCACTAGACCAGTTAGATCAGTTAGGTCAGTTAGACCTAACTGGCACAAGAGGAGATGGTGGTAGATGGGTGGAAGATCGATGCCCCGTCTCTGTTCAAGGATAGCCCCCTGCGTTTAATCTGTGTGGCTTCTTTCACCTTATGTTTGATGTTATCCGTCTCTCTTTCTAAAATGTTGACATTCTTGAAAGAGAAGGAATGTCCCATTGTCTGGCAATGTTCCTTGACAGCCGAGTTGTTTTGTGCTTTACTTTGATGTTCTTAATTATTAATTTAGTTCTTAACTAATAATCTCCATGCCAATATATTGAACTGAATTTCAGTATATCAATCATCATTCATGATATTGATACACGTATCAGTGTTATCAATATCATTCATACATAGCGTTCGATTGACACGTAACTGTGGTAACACCATTCCTTTGCAAGAAAGACACTCAAAAAATTCACAATAAATAAGCAAATAAATAAAAAATTGCAGTTTAGACAATAGAAAGACAAACCAAACACTTTGAGGAAACTTTGATGTCTCTCAGCACAACAACCAGAGAGGAGTATGTGGGGACAGATATTCCTTTAGAGAATTAATATAAAGATTTACTAATTTTTGCAATTGGTCTAAATCTATTCTGTCTTGATGTAAAGTACTTTGAGCTGAACTTTGCATGAAAGGTGCTATAAATATACAGTGCTGCTATTATAAGATAATTTAAATTATTCATTCATTTTCTATACCCACAGGGCCACATATAGACAGACAAACACATTCACACTCTCACTCACACCTACGGTCAATTTAGAGTCACCAATTCACCTAACCTGCAAGTCTTTGGAAGTGGGAGGAAGCCGGAGCACCTGGCTGGAACCCACGCAAACACGGGGAGAACATGCAAACGCCACACAGAAAGGACCAGGTTGGAAGCGGACCTGAGACCTTCGAGCTTTGAGGCAACAGTGCTAACCACTAAGCCACCGTGCCACCCTAATTTAAATTTTATATTTCCTTAATGCTATGATTATGATGGTAACGCTTGTTACTGTAGAGCAGGTGGCTCTGTGGCATAGGAGTTGGGCTACCATCTATAGTCTGCGGTTTGATTTCAGGTGTGTCCACTTCCTGTTTGTGTCCTTCCTGTGCATTCTCCCACCCCACCCAGCTGAAAATCAGTACTGACCCTGGCTAGGAAGTAACCTGCAATGTACTGGCATCCCATCCAGGTGGAGTTGTGGACTTCCATCTGCTTCACGAAGATTGTGTTATCCTCAGAAAATGCTGTTTTATGTACATTTAATGTTGTTGCCAAATAAATCAAATGCAAATCACACTCCGGTCATGCTTCGGTCGCTGAGGACAAGCACAGTCCCTATGGACCTCAGGGCCTGAGTTAAGAGTTACTCTACTACTCCAACTATGATTATTATTAGCCCTTTTTTGGAGGGGGTGGGACTTCAAAATTGTTAACTGCAAATTTACTAGAATGAAATTTTATGTATGAGAGTAAAAGAAGAACAATTTTCAAAACTATCACTGTAAAAAATTGCTGCATTTTGCTGTAGTTTTGCATTTTGCTGTTTCTGTAGTAACAATGTACAGTAACTTCTTGTTCAGTGATAACACAAAGTTTAACTGTACATTGCATATATTGTCATGTGAGCAGCAACAGTGGTGTTCATCTTCTCAGCATAATACAACCCCAAATCAGAAAAAGTAAGGACGATACGGAAACTGCAAAAAATAAAAATTTAAAAAATGTAGCGATTCTTACGGTTACTTTGACGTCTGTTTCATTGCAGACATTATGAACCCAAGATATTTCATGATTTTTCTGGTCAACTTCATTTCATTTGTTAATATACATCTATTCCTGCATTTAAGGGCTGCAACACATTCCAAAAAAAGTTGGGACGCAAAAGCCTTTACCATATTGTAATGTTGCCATTCCTTTTTACAACACTTAAAAGATATTTTGGCATTGAGGATAAAAGTGATGAAGCTTTTCTGGTGTTATTTTGCCCCATTCTTCCTGCAAAAAAGGTCTTAAGGTGTGCAACAGTATGGGGATGTCGTTGTTGCATTCTTTATTTCAAAATTCTACATACCATGACAGATCCTGTCTTTTGAACTTGTTGCTGATAACAGTCTGGATGGTCCTTGTCGTCTTTGGTCCAGAGCACACTGCGTCCATTTCTTTCAAAAAGATCTGGAATACTGATTCGTTTGACCGCAATACACGTTTCCACTGTGTGATGGTCGAACCCAGATGCCTCTGACCCCAGACAAGTCAACGCTGCTTCTGGACAAGGTTAACATAAAGCTTCTTTTTTGCACAGTGAAGTTTTAAGTTGCATTTGTGAATGTAACTCCGTGTTGTAGTGCTTGACAAAAGTTTCTCAAAGTAATCCCTTGCCCATGTGGTTGTATCTGCTATTGATGAATGACTCTTGATGGTTCTTGATGCAGTGCCGTCTGAGGGATTGGAGATCACTGGTGTTCAGCTTAGGCTCGCGCTCTTGTTCTTTACACACTGAAATTCCTCCAGATTCCTTGAATCATTTAATGATATTATGCACTGTAGAGGGAGAAATATGCAAATGCCTTCCAATCTTTCTTGGAGGAACATTGTTTTTTAAATATTTCAATAATTTTCTCATGCATTTGTTGACGAACTGGAGATCCTCTGCCCATCTTCGCTCCTTAAAGACTCAGTCTTTTGTGGATACTGCTTTTGTACCAACTCATGACCTGTTTGAAATAACATCATTGATTTTTTTTTTTTTACCTCATTACTAGCCCTAAATTTCCCCATCCCAACTTTTTTTGAAATGTGTTGCAGGCCTAAAATGATGGAATGGATATTGACAAATGAAATAAAGTTGACCACACAAAACATGAAATATCTTGAGTTCATTATGTCTGCAATGAAAGACAAGTCAACGCAAATATAGGAATCTCTATTTTTTTTTAAATTTGCATATCATCCCAACTTTTTTCTGATTTGAGGTTGTACATAAGTTGAACATAAATAGCCTACAAATTTAAAATGGGATGCGACTTGTTACTTATCATAACCTAAGTTGACTTTGTGTCAGCCAGGTTTGTGACTTTGATCTGAGAAGATCTTTATCTCAGGCAGTGTTGATCAGGAAAAGGAAGCTCACCTCCACTTCTCCAAGCCATTGTAAAACTGTAATTTGTTTTGGTAAAAGTATTGTTTGTTTTGCAGCTCTGACTGTAACAGGTGAATAGAATGACATGTTGATGCATTTTGGTTCAAATCCAAGCCTGGTCGCATTCAAAACACTTTACTCTGGCCAGAAACCTATAAGGTCCTGGGTTCAATACCACCCCATGTGTGGACTTTTCAAATTCTCCTTATGTCTGTGTGGAGCTCTTCCTGGCACTCTGGTTTGCTCACAACAGTGGTTAGCACTCTTGCCTTCCACCTAGAAGGTCCTGGGTTCAAAGCCTGCCATGCCCATCTGAAGTTGCATCAGGAAGGTCATTCGTTAAAAAACTTTTGCCAAATCAACATATGGATTTATACCTGAACTGCTGAGGGGACGCCAAAGCAAACAAAAGAAGAAGTAGAGAAGAAATTACATATATTCTAGTTTGCTCCCGTGTGCACTCAGTCACTAGGGTCCACAAACCAGTGCACATTTAGTGCAGGTCCCAAGCCTGGATGAATAAGGAGGAATACATCAGGAATGGCATCTGGCATAAAAATTTGTGACAAACCTAATATGCAGATGACCTATTAGGTGGATCACAGAATCAGACAGATGGACGTCTAACAGTATTACCCAGAAGAGGATCTATTAAACACTTTCTACAACAACATTGTATTGTGAAGTTTTAACAGATTATGACAGCGAAGGCCAAGGGGACGTGCACATTTCACCTAGCTGGAGCAGATAGATGGCTACTTTCGCGAGGTAGGGATGGAACGGTTGTCTGCCTGGGTGGCTGTCATCCAGGACACATGGTGGTTTTTTGGTGTAGTGGATACAACAATGCACCAGCTCATGTTCCCAGAACTGACTTGATCTAGTTGCCAGGTAGCGTCTGTATTTTGAACAAGAGGACACGATAATGTTATAAACTAAATTACAAATAATTGTTGTTTTTGTGTAAAAAATGCTGTAAGTTATATACATTATAAGCTTGTAAAAGATCTTCAGTGATATACTGTAAATCATTTTACAGTAATTAACAGCAATTTTACAAAACCTTTTACTGTACCTGGCAACTTTTTCAGGTACAGTATTTACTTTATTTATTTGTCTTTACAAATAAAAAGCTACAGTTTTGCGTTTGTTAACTAAACATACTTTAAAGTATACGTTTTTTGGCTTTATTGACCAACTTACCTACTACCTACTAACTACTTTGACTTGTCTTAACTCATTCATTAACAAGTCTTCCAGTGTTGGGCTCCAAATCTGCTTTTATGTGGTGCTACTGTTGATATTTCTATGAGGGGTTGCCCCAGATTGCGACAGATTCTGGACATAAAATGTTTTTGACTATGTCTCTGGTTTATGAGCGCGGCCCAGAACCAAGGCCTGCTTTTATGACTTGCTCTAATAGATGAAAGACTCAGTTTAGTTATTCTAGCCATCGCGTTTTAATACTTCTTCCCTTTGTTTCTTATACTCTCATCCTGTTTGATGCTCTCAATGCATAAAGAGATTCAGAAAGGTTGAAAGGTCAGAGGTCTTGCTGGGGGAACAGAGAAAAGAATGCCTCATATTCTGTATACTACACTGCGGAAGTGACCGTGGGGACTTTTGCATGACTCTGAATGCACTGTATAGTCCCATAGAGAAGATATTTTCCCAAGCTGCCATATCTCCCATCGTATAAAATGCCTTAATGTTGTTATCATCGCATGAGTGGCGTATTTTGCATGACAATGCCTTGAATATCCTTTGATATGGATGCTGCCTTTTGTAAGCTTAAAGGAACTGAAATCAAAGTTTACCTTAAGGTCTAAGCTGCAAAGTTTAAGCACCAGGTGTCATCTTTGCATTAATGCAGCTCCTGCAGACCTGACAACACCACACACATATACGCATATCACTGCCAATGCATAATCTTCTATGAGGATAAGAAAACTTGAAAAAAGATCATTGCAAAGAAACAGTTCCCCTTTGTTTGCTATAAATAAATAAAGCTATTTGTCTTCCGGCCTCCAATGGGCCCTGCTGTTGTGTGGTGAAATAGCTAACATAGCTGACATTAGCGCCCTCCAGCTGTTTTACAGTTTTGCAATGTGGTTAAAATAATCCTGTAATTTAACACAACACAAAGTGCGTATGCATGTGGATTTCATCTGCATCCTCCCCACTGAAACAAACAAGCAAACATGACACTGGACATAGTTATGCAGTGACCCCGAAAAGCCAGTTAACTGATCTTAGTCACCAGTTTGTAAAACATAATTAAAGATAAAAGTGTGTGTAAGATGTTCCATCAAACGTTCCATATGTTTGGTTGAAACTTTTATGAAAGGTGCTAAGCGTTTTGTTACACATGTAAGAAATTATTCCAGTGGGTTTGAATAATTTAGGAACACATTAACATGGAAAATGAGTAATCTAGGTTGGCTGACTCGCCCCCTGGCTTGTCCACTACCCAAAAATTAATGACAGACATCAGAGGGCTGAAGCACACTGAGATATAAACTTATATTATGAATTAACAATACATGCACTGAGCTACGGGGACCAAACATAGTTTATATACACTCACCAGCCACTTTATTAGGTACACCTGCTCAATTGCTTGTTAATACAAATAGCTAATCAGCCAATCACATGGCAGCAACTCAATGCATTTAGGCATCTAGACGTAGTGAAGACGACATGCTAAAGTTCAAACCGAGCATCAGAATGGGGAAGAAAGGGGATTTAAGTGACATTGAATGTGGCATGGTTGTTGGTGCCAGACGGGCTGGTCTGAGTATTTCAGAAACTGTTGATCTACTGGGATTTTCACGCACAACCATCTCTAGGGTTTACAGACAATGGTACGAAAAAGAGAAGATATCCAGTGAGCGGCAGTTGTGTGGAGGAAAATGCCTTGTTGATGTCAGCGGTCAGGGAAGAATGGGCAGATTGGTTCAAGATGATAGAAAGTCAACAGTAGCTCAAATAATCACTCGTTACAACCAAG
>OMMV01189424.1:0-12648 GCA_900302635.1 Chatrabus melanurus
TCTCCCTGTTATTTATGTGCCTTTTGGCCTCTTGTCTTGTGTGATATGTGAGCGCACCAAAGTACATTCCTACCAACTGTATTTTAGTATATTGTTGGAATGGCTATAATAAACTTGAACTTGATAATAATAAACTTGAACTTGATTTTTTTGTTCATTTCTTCTAATTAAATAATGGACCAGTCATCCATATTCCCTTTAAAGCAATTTAATTATTGAATGGGTTTCACTGAAAGTTGGATTATCCACAATGTTAACAAAAGGGAATGCTATTAAGCGTTTGATGATCCAAGTATATCAGTGCATTCTAGATCCACGCCCGGATTACGATCCAGGATAATTGTAGGTCCCAGGATATGTGGCGTTGGCGGGGTCTGCGCTCTCCGACTGCCGTTCTAGTTATTGAATGATGCAGTTCTGTATGGGTTTCCCCCCCTTCAGGATCATCAGACCAAATTGAGGAATTTCCATTAAGGTAATCAGGCTGACCACAAGGGGGAGCTGTTGTATGTTAACCTGCATGGATGTTGTGATATGCAGATGTGGTTTTACTTTCTAATACCAAACCGGCTGATCACGGCTTGGACACATGGACAGCAGTTTCTGGTTTCCACTGACTAATGATCACATTCAAGCCTTTTAATTCTTCGTGTAGCCGCGGTGCCGTTTTCAAACACTCAAATAGAGAAGACATTGACGCTCTGAAGTGTAAACAGTGCAACTTTTATTCAGTTTCAAAGAAGTGGCTGACTTTGCACACCGATGACACACAGCGTCAGGCTGTACCACCACTGTTTAGATTCAACAGTCCTCTGCATCTTAGCTGAAAACAAGCTTGCATCCGATGATAAAAAGAAAAAAAATGTGCAAAGAAATATCTGCGTGTTTGACACCTTGATTCAAATTTGAAGTGTGCAAAACTGAAATTAAAGCTGTGACAGTAACATGGCAGCAGTGTCGCGTGTTACTCGTTTGCAGTTCAGACTAGTCATTATTAACCCCGCCTGTGGTAACACAGACAGGGGTATTGTTTCCAGTCCCATGTGTCCGTCTGTGGGGGGGGGCGGAAGAGTTTCGATCCTATTTAGACAAAACTTGGTGGAATGACTGAGGGTATGTCAAGGGCAGAATGGTTCAATTTTGGACAACTGATCAATTCACACGGCCACATAGAACCGTATATTATACATGAGTGTGTCAAACATTCTCGTCCTAAAGTGTTTTTTTGCTGAGAGTACGAGTCAGTTGATTTGTAGAAATCTGAAAAACTGGGATTAAGATGAGCCAAAACTAAACTATATTTTCAATTTTAGTTGATCCGAGTCATAATACATTTATAGATATCTTGAATTGACATTTCAGTGACTCAAAGTACAGTTTAAATTCACACCTAATTACTTCAAATTACTAAAGGCCCAATCACACTTTAACGTTTACCCCAACGTGTGCTGAACGCAGGGCAAAGTCGAAAAAAAATTGGCCAAAAGTCAGCAAAACTCACGTTACCAGAGTTCGGTAGCAATCCACAAACGCAGCACGGCGTTCCACAACATGGTGCTGGAGGAGGCGGGCGTTAGCCATCGCTCCATTAGAACAAGCGGGACTTTTGCCAACGTGCGGGAGAGGGGGTCAACACGCCACTGTCCAGTGATTCTGAGCAGGCGGGGCGAAGCAGCACCCAAACGTTAGCCAGCGTGGACGATCGCACCAGTAACTTAGGCTCGCGGATGTTAACGGAGGCCAACTTGGTCGTAGTGGGGATTAACTTTCTCTAACGGTCTCCAACGTAGCCACAGGTACATCGGCAAACCGTGAGGAATTTTAAGTGTTGAAAATTTTTGGACGTGGTCGACAATCATCGGCGGAGCCCAGCGGCGGCTAGCAGGACACCAACGTTTGCAAGTAAGCTAGTCTACGTTGGCCCAAACGTCTAGGTGTGACTGCGCCTTGAGGATTGTGGCGCTAAATGCTGCCAGGCTGTTGCTAAATTTGTTGTATTGACAGAAAAAATGTGCGAAAATCTCTCGATCAGTTTTCTGTGGCGCTCAGATTCCGCACCAAATCCTGAGCGTTTTATATTTGAGGATTTTTCTTTATTTTCTCAAACGTCTCGTCAGAACTGAATTGCAGATAATCAGAAGCGAGCATTCAGGATGCCAAGTCAAATCAGCGGCGTCGTAAACAGTCACACTGTAACACCAAACACGGTGGTTTTCCCCCCATTTTTTCTTTATCGTGGCGCGCCGTCGGTATCGAGCCTCTGCACTGCTGCAACCGTGCACACTTTCAGACGAGCTCTCCCAAACTGGATTCAACTTAGTCTCCGTAAACAAAAATACACTTCTGATTTTGTAAAGGCACAGAGTTCATTTTGCACAAAGGTCCACATCACATACAGGCAGCGTGACGTCAAACAGACCGCGGACCACAGCGCTGCGGACGCTGATGTCTTTATCCTTTACAGCATTTTAATCAAAGAGTCTAATACTCAGGCGCAAATGCTACCATTTCTCTTTTTAGACTTATTTTATCCCTTTGGGCCTGAAACAAAAGAAAAACAGAAAAAAAAATGGCTAACTGTGACCGTGTTGAATTGGCCACTTTCCTCAGGGTCTCCACTATCATTGGCTGAGCCGCTAGCTGGCGTGAAGCAGCTCCTGGTGGCGATTTGATCCTGAGAACAGTCCTGTTCGCCTTCCCTTCTCTTGTGGAAATTAATGGAATCATTCGCGTGTTTAGCTTTTCATGTGTTCGTATAAGTAACTCTTTCATCTAATAAGAAAATATTTGCGAAAGGTTAAATGAAAATATACAATTATCAGTACAGTAGGGTACAGAGCTATATGTTAAAGGTGGAAAAAATAAACCGGTTGATTGTATCTCCCTTTACAATGCACACATTTATTTTGGATTAAAGGCAAGAGGTAAAGTGTAGAAGAAAAGGCAGCCGCTTAGTCGTCCAAAAGGCTGGTGACCGAGCGTTAGGCGATGGCTTTTGCTTCTGGTAAGAAAGCCTCCCAGTACTTTATCAGCTAGAGAAAAGAAACAACAGCGTCATTCTGAGTCACACGCAAACAAATAAACAGTAACATCATCTGCCAACACAGACAACACAGTGACATTTTCGTTTTGTTGTTGCCTGAAAATCCCTGCAGATCTCTCAGGTCTTATTCCCCCCCCCCTCACATAATCTGTGTGTTCACACGTCACATTAGCTTCCAGATAGTAGCAGCTTATTTTTCTTCAAAATGTCACATTAAGTGGAGTTCACAGTTTGTCGTAACGGCTACAGATTAAAGTCAGAATTATGACGCTGCGCACAGACGGGAGAGAAACGTTTAGTCGCTGCTCATTCATTAATCAGGCGCTCACACCCTCTTTGTTTGGCTCCGCCTACACACTTTACGGTAGCTGTGCCGTGGCTGAACCGCAGCTCTGAGCCAATCGCAGTGCATTTTGTGCGCACACACATTTGTTTCCTAGACGCCCGCCAACTTCCTGGATGGCAGCGTGCTCCGTTTACCGCAGGTTTGTTTGTTTTTTTTTCCCCCCAGAAAACCTCCAGTGTGCAAAACTTCCAGAATCAGATCTTTAATCTGTGCCACACACACACACATACTACAGTCTGTAGGCGATACGACGCTGCACGCCACACGAGAACATTCAAAGTCCTCTTCTATAATGAGCTGTTGAGGGAATAAAACCAGTGACGGCGTTCTTCAACAGAGCGCAGCACGGAGCAGAACAAAACACAGCAGTCTGTGGCTGGTCAGAGGGACCCCCTGGTCAGAGGGACCCCCTGGTCAGAGGGACCCCCTGGTCAGAGGGACGTTTCAAGACTCCATGAGAGCAGGCAAAACAAAAACAACAAAATGCAGAATTAAAACTCTTTTTTTAGCTTCGTCCCAGGAAGGAAGGAAGGGCGAAGAGATGGACGGATGACGCAGCTGAAAGTCCGTCGAGTGTCTCAGATGCAACGCGCACGTAACCCAGGAGGTGTGTTTCAGGCGTAACGGCCAAAGAGAGGGCACACATTTCCCACAGTGGAATCACAGAAAGGTAATAATACCACAAAACAAGGAGGGGCAGCAAAAAGTGTCAACAAATTAAAGGCACAAGTAATGAGCCGCCCCCCCCCCACCCCCCAAAAAATATGAAGGATGGAATAAAACTGAAAAATCTGAGAAGGAGAATCAATTCTAAAAGCAGAAACCCATGAAAAGTGACAAATAGTCCTTTTTAGTGGTTCACGTTGCAGCGTTTGTACGTTCACTCCATTAATAATCTCATAATTTATAGTCTCATTTGTTCCTTAATATTCAGAGCAAGTATCAGCACACCATGGACCTGGGAACAGCTTCAAGTAAAATACAGAAATATTACTAATACATCAATAATCATAGGATTTCTTCCCTCAGGAATTAAGCGATGCCTCTCCCTTTCGCACTAAAGGATCTTGACAATTGCGCAATATTCTCTAGTCCGGAGGAGGCAGTTCTCAAAAACTGAGTGACCGTGCAAAAAGGAAATTAGTGAGGAAAGCCACCAAGACAACCATGATAATTTTGAAGAAGTTATAGGCACCTGTGGCTGTGATTGTAGAAACTGTGCACAGTGCAACTTAACTGTTGTGTCACCAGTTATACAGCTTCATGGTGGAGTGGCACAGAGAAGGATTTTCTTAAACCGAAAGAGTGAAAGTTCAGCTACAGTTTGCCAAAAAGCACATGGGAGATGCAAGCCTAGATTTGATCCGTTTTGTTGTATGAAAATCCTTCTCTGCTCCACTCCACTGTGAAGCTGTGAGTGGTGATGCAACAGATAAAAGTTGCACTGTGCACAATTTCTCCAATCACAGCCACAGAAGCCGATAACTTCTACAGAGATGTCACGGGTGTTTTGGTGGCTTCCCTCATTAGTCTCCTTCTTGCACGGTCACTCAGTTTTTGAGAACTGCCTCCTCCAGATAAGATTTACCATACAGTACCATGCCGTTTGTGTTTCTTAAAGATTGATGTCAATGAAGTCCAAGACATATTCAGTGACTTGGAAATGTCCATGTGTCCATCCCCTGACTTGTCTGAAGAAAACTGGCTGTAAAAGTGATGATTTACTGGGTACCAATAACTGTGTCCGGCATACACTGTCAGTATTTTTTTTGTTTCTCTTTATGAAAGCATTTTGTTTCGTTATTGTTGCCACATAACTGGACATTTAAAAAAATTTTTTGATTAAACTAAATTGGTTTGTTTGCATTTATTTCTGAGCATATTTTAAAATGTGTAGATAAAATTCACGGGTACCAATATTTCTGACCAGGACTGGAGCTAAATTCTTGCTGACGCTGGAGGGTTGAGCAACACTGACGTCACATCGTGTAACAGTTTCAAATTAACGGTTCCCGAGTTACGCGAGCCGACACACAAACTTCCTGAAGACCTGCTGGTAGATTCATCCACATTACTTCACTTCCAACATGTTTTACTAAAACACTTGCCTATTCTATCTCTAAATGGAGACTAGCCGGCCTGGCGAGGAAACTGTGCGATTATTAAATATTCCCGTTTGTCGAGACAACCACTCACCTGCTGCTGCGACTGAAGCAGAGACTCCAAGTATTTGATTATCTGTCTTTTGAAATTGGCGGTCTTTTCTTTCTGTAAAGAGAAAAGCGGAGTTGTAATGACTAGTTTTTCCAGCCGTCTGGTGACTAGTATTTATGGAACGGGACAACTAGTCAGTACCTCAAAGCGGAGGACTTCTTTGCGCACAGTGGCAGACACTCTGTCAAAGTCTCTCTCGTACTGCGTCACTTTTGCCTCCCACTGTTGAGGAAAAGATCAACGTTCAGACCAGAACCAGACGACGGAAAGGTTTAAGGGCAACGAAAATAATGTTAAAGCCCCAACGATAACATTAGCTTATCTGCGTTAGCATGACTGCTAACGTTTTCCTTTCACAATAAAGCTCTTCACTGTGTTCGCTGGACTGACATTTAAATGCTTTTATTGTGATGCACATTCAGGGGAACGCCAGTTTCCGGCAGCAGGTGGCAGACCTGTCGGTTTGCCCTGCCAAGCCTATGGAAGGGGAAACCGTAGCCGTGACAAATGTGCACGCAAATGTCTTCTTCATACTCTTTCAAAACTAGTCAACGATTAAAAAAACCTGACAAATTTCACCGAATTCTGTTCAGTTCCTCATTTATGGAAATCTATAGAACCTATTCCAATATTCCTCTTATTCCAATCCGTAGCGGAGGACAACATTCATTGTTCAATAAGCATTTTGTTACATAAGGCAAAGGAAATGTTCATATTGATACTGAGTGAGACCTTTGTAGACATTTTGTTCTTTAATAAAAAGGACCATGAAGTCTTTTTAATAGCCTGTGTCTAATAATAACTGTTATACAAGCAGGTTTCTCAGAGGAGCCGTTTAGTGTCACTTCAGTGATCAGACAAACTGTGGCCGTCGCTCCCATTTTTATTTAATACATTTGAGACGCCAAAGAAACTGCAATGCCAAAAATTATTCTTTAAAAATAAATAAATAAAAGTCACCTCAGTGATCTCATCCTTGGCCTGCTGCAGTTTTTCAGGCTTGTTGGCCCACAGGAGTTTGGCCTCGGTCTCACGCTTCTTCTGCAGCATGGCCTGTGCATCCTGCCAACGTTGCCACGCCTTCATCCGGTGGTCAAACGACCCCTGCAGGACGACAGACACAGCAGTCTGAGGGACCTCTTCAGGAGGAATCTGAAAATCTGCCACTGGTGAAACTTTGATTTATATTTTAAAAAAGCAAAAACAAAACATCATTTATTACGTTTATTTTAGGCACAACTGGAATCGTGGTTTGGAAGTGAAATTTTTCAATTTGAATATATTGCCACATGAGAGCAGAGTGCTCATTTAGCAACGCATAACTACCAACAACAAACCTTGCATGCTGAGAGCCAAACTGTCGGGTTCAGATCAATAAAGAGTTACAGGTTAGACTAAAAATTGAAAAATGGAGCCTCAAATATTGTTGAAACAACAACCAGAGGTTCACATGACACTTAAAGCAGAATATTAAACAAAAACAACTTCTGACAGGAAAATACAGGAGTTCTCATTACTGTTGTGAGAAATTACTCTCATTTTTCACTTTATCACCATTTAAATTACAGCTAAATGAATTTAAAAAAAATTACAAATGAGACTTTTGTTTTGAATAAATTCCAGCTCATACTGATGTGAGGTTCGTCTGGAGCATAATCACAAACGTGCTTTGTTCTTATATGAAAATAATAATACAAAATGATGATATTTCACTTTCTAAATATTGCTCATTTTCTTTTTGGACTTTGCAACATTCAAGAGTGGCCTTTATTTATTTATTTGTCCTTGATACCTTTCATCTTAGGTCTGAAAACCGAGATGAAAAAAATACTAGAGTGGACATCGTTATTGGCCTGTTCAGCCAGTAAGGAGCAGCTCGGGCCGCCATCTTGTTAAAGGTAAAGCTACCACGGCCCAGAATTAGCTTTGAAGTCTCAGTACCCGCACAGCACCAAGCAGGCGAACGTAATCTGCAATGAACTCTGCAAAGCTGAAGGTGTCGTGCGTGGCCTGCTCATGGTGCAACTGCTCCATCTTGTCCTCCACCTCCGCCAGCTGGGAGAGAGCACGGGACAGAGCGGTGTTGTCCTCCGCGCTGCCCAGCATGGCGACACTCTTGGCAAAGCTTGCTGTGTTCAACGACAGCTCTGGAGGGGAGGTCGATAAAGAAAATGAGCAGTTAGCAACTCTGTGTTAGCAAATACGTGACATCACATCATGTCAGCAAACTCTTTCTTGAACAATGAACAAACACATCAATGACGACACGGTTCCATTTGAGATCCAATAACAGAACAGCTAAGACATTTGCACAATAAGGTTGTCACGTGTAGGACTCTTACTTAGAGATGATACACATGTTCAAGAGAAGTAGAGGTGTGAAACAACAAAACACCATTCAACAACGAAGCACGATAGTCACTGATTCCACCTAAATGCCATCAATCTGTGCTTTAAAACTGTGGTTACTGCATCACAGCAGACTGAAAGAAGACGAGACCATGCTTCTCCCCTCGCGTGATGAGCCAGAGCTCCTCAGAGAAGAAGGATGCAATCTAACAACAATCAACACCATCATGTTGGATTGTCGGACAGCTCTCCCCAGTTTGACAAATTGAAGATGTTGATTTTAATGTCACGTGGCAGTGAGTACAGTCCTGCTCAGAATTATGAGAAACGCTCAGTTTCAAGCAGAGAATTTAAAATATCTACTAGTTCTTTCGGCTTCTCCCAATTTCAACTCGGGGTCGCCACAGCATATCCAACATGGATCTGCATGTTGATTTGGCACAAGTTTTACACAGGATGCCCTTTCTGATACAACTCCACATTACATGGAGAATGGGCAGGGGTGGCCTCGAACCTGGAACCTTCTGCTTTGAAAGCAATCGCACTTAACCGCTTGGCCAGCACAGGAAAAAAAAAAAAAAAATGCAAATGAATAAATTTAGCACAATCAGAATATTTAATAAAAAGCCTAAAGTTACTTAATAAAAAATGCTTTCATATACTGAAACAGAAAACTCATATCAAATGTGTATTGACAGACTTTGATGAATTTACAGTAAATCATCACTTTTACAGCCAGTTTTTTTTTTTGTAGACAGGTCAGGGGATGGATACATGAACATTTCCAAGTCACTGAATGTGTGTTGGACTTCATTTACATCAATCCTTAAAGTGCCTGTAAAGCAAATTCAGAGATTTGCTTCAAAACACATTGTACATGTTAGAAATGTTTTGCTGATCACATGTTAAAATATGTTGAACCATGTTTTTTTTTGTTTTTTTGGAGTTAAACTGGATTTCTGTGTTTCTGTTGAGTTCATGATTTTTTGGGTGGCGGCATTAAACCGAACCTGTGGTTACGCACTGTGGTTTCATTTGCATACGCCTATATAAAGCTGGAGCCGATTTAGCCTTGTTCACAATGCCACTCCAAATCGGATTTTTAGCATATCCAGATTGTATCCAGCTTGATTATTGTCAGTGTGAACAGCAAAAAAAACCAAAACACATGAGATCCAATTTTTCCAAAGCTGATTCAAACCACATACGGAGGTGGTTTCGAATGCGATTCTGATCGGATTTTTACAGATCCGTTTCAGTCTGAACGCCTCGGTCGCTCAAATACAATTTGAGTGTCCACTGCGAGCGACACGCACAGGACGCACAACGTCTCCTCTGTCACTCGCGCTGTGTCACTAGAGGACACCGTGTCTCCATTTTCTGTCTGTGTCACTCGCAGGGCGAGTCCACGGACGCTCCACGTGCACTTTCGTGCTCCACGCACGAAATGTGTGCACAACTCAGAGTCTCCTCCGTTTCTGTCGCTTCCTTGCCATTAGAATAAAGTTTGCGCCGCAGCTCCACATTACCATGTGGGACAGAAACAGGCACACCTCGCTGTAGTCCATTTTATTTATTTGTTTTTCCTGGGTGTAGCCTGTTACCATAGAAATCAATGTGGATAAGACTGTCAATGTGGACACACGCAGATCAGATGTGATCACTTGCAATATATAATGTGGACAGTCAGTGAGATTGGATTTGAATCAGATATGCAATAAATCCGATTTGAACTGGCAATGTGGAAAAAGCCTTACAATCTCTGGTCCAGAGCAGTAGGTGGCGGTAATGCACCTTTGGTTGCCAACCACAGTTAAAGAATAAGAAGAAAAATAATCTCTGGTCATCCCGCTCAAACTTTGAGTCTTGTTAGACAGCGGTTGTACTAATCCCCGTTTGTTTTAGTTCTTTTGTTTCCTTTCAAATGGTGTGTTGTAGTCTACTATGGAACGTTTTTTTCTTCTCAACGAGTGTATGTTCTGTGTTGTTCAATAAAGCTTTATTAAAAAAAAAAAAAATTTAATAAAAAAAACTTGTCCCCATGCTGTCCCCTTGCAATTGGGGTGTGGTTTCAGTGCCTTCAGCCGAGACACCCCCACAGTCAGAAAGCAAAGAGAGAGAGGGAAAAGTGCTCATTTTTACACGATTTTGAAACCTAATTTTATCTACTTAGCGATTTTTTTTTTTTAAGCATTAAAATTCAGCTAGGTGGTTAATAACGTTTTTCTGTGGTTTGACAATTTCAAAACACAGATTGGACTTCACTTTACAGGCACTTTAAGAAATACCAACTGTATGGTAAATCTGTCTGGAGGCGGCAGTTCTCAAAAACGGAGTAACGGTGCAACTTTTGTCTGTTACATCACCAGTTACACAGCTTTGTGCTATACAAAATGTGCTCATTTGCAGTAATTTCTGAACACATTTTAAATTTTGTACTTAAAATTCTAGGGTGCCAGTAATTTGGTTCAACATCCTCACATTGGTCAGGTTGATCAGGAAATAAGGTAACGCTCAGTGACACTCATAAATAATCCTAATTCTCTGCACCGAATTTGTTTGGTAATCAGGATTAGATCCTAAGTGAAGAAGGATCTCTGAGTAGTTGAAAAAGGCTGACTGACCTTTCCTGTGGACGACCAGGGAATCAACCAGCGCGTGGAGCTTCCTGTACTGCTGGTCTGCAGCCTCCACCTCTTGCAGTTTCTCCTCAAACCACTGCAGAATCACATCATTATGACAAGCTGTCCAAAATACCAGCTGCTCTCACCAACTATTCCACCAAAAAGGTTCTGATTCTTGATTCGGTTCTGCTGGAGCCGTGTGTCAATGCATCCAACATACTATGGAACCACTCAGGGTCCTGGCTGGCAACAACTGGCCCATCCCCACCTCTTGCAAGCAGCCTTCTATCTGTTGCAGGCAAGTGACACGTGGGCGTCTCCTTGGACTTCGCCAGCCTCTGAGGTCCTCAACACTGAGGCACCTGCATGCTGGATCATGCTCTGAGAAACACGCCACATGGCCAAAATGTCATAACTAATGTTCCCTCACGATGCAGCTGGTTTGCCTCACGAGTCCCCTGAAACAGCCGTGCACTTGACACAAAGTCATTCCAGCAGTACCTGCTCCAGAGAGACCAAGGCCCAAAGACATCCAGTTGTTGCCTTAGGTCACTTGCCAGCATCCCAGTCTCACAACCGTACAGGAAGACTGGAAGCACTGGGACGCTAAAGACATGCGCCTTTGTCGATATCAGCATTGCCAAACACCTCTGTCCAGTGAACCCATGACGACAAATGCTTCCCAGACGTTTCCTGATCTCAAAGGCCGAGGTCCCAGAGACATGAACGGCACTGCCGTGATAAACCAAACAAGGCTCCTATTCTCAAATCACTTCTGTATGTCTGACAGAATCTAGCACATATTTCCAATTTGGATGAAACAAACATAATATAGTCTTTTGGTGTTTTATTTTGGAAGAAAAAAAAAAAACTTGTATTTATTCTCAGAGAATAAACTTGTTTTTTTCTAGAGCACCGATCTGACCTGGAATTTGTATGGTGACCAGATTCAGCAAGGGTGCCCGGAGTTACATTTAATAAGGGAGGGGGGTGTCCATACACCCTGAGGTCTGCCAGTGATGACTGCATATAAGGGCAGTGGTGGAACCAAACAGAAGGAAAACAGAATAATCCTTCATTAATCTTAACTGAGGTAAAAGTTTGAAATACTCATGACACTGATTTGGAGTCATCTCGCCCAGCCCTTAGGCAAACCAATCATGTATGATTATTTTAAGTCAGTGTGTTGACCACAGATCCAGACAGGCACCTGGGTCACATCGCTCTGAGAATCTCTATCTATATATCTCTCTGAGAATCTGTAACTGTATAAAACTTTTTAGACAGCCGAGAACATTTGCACTTATACAGCACCTCCGAACTTTGTGTACGTGTCTATGTAGCATCATTATTCTTCATCACTGCCACAGCTCAGGTACTTTTTAGATGAATATAC
This sequence comes from Chatrabus melanurus, assembly GCA_900302635.1. Lineage (NCBI taxonomy): Eukaryota > Metazoa > Chordata > Actinopteri > Batrachoidiformes > Batrachoididae > Chatrabus > Chatrabus melanurus. Next base: position 11,973 of record OMMV01189424.1, read on the forward strand.
CAAACTATATGCAAAACAAGCACTTTAAGCACTTTTCCATTGTGTAGACAACAGTGAACATTTGTATGTTAGCTTATACCCTACAAATATAAATCACTAAATACTACAGGATAAAGAAGTTTCATAAATACCACAGAATGTATCTGTCAGACTGTCAATTTACTGAAGTTTATCAGGTCCGTTTAGTAAATTCAAGTGCATCATATCTAAATATTATAATTTCTTAAAAATCAGCAGAACTCACCGCATCAGACTCATTCATCTTGATAGTCATTTTACTGACAGCTTCTGTTGCTTTGTTGATCATTTTCAGGAAGCCAGCACTGCTCAGAGCCTGTGTGTTCACCGCTCTGGGCAACTGAAGACACACATACTTTATATTAACCTCTCTTACATGTAACTTTAAGATGTTCCAATAAAATAGTTAATCCATCTGGAACCAAGAGATCAGGTCTGCAGATAACAGAAGATGCAACCCCTACAAACATATCCTTTAAAAAAAAAAAAAAACTCCTGTAAAAGTGGCTGCATTTCACTCTTAAATGCTGCTCCGTTCGTTTTAAATCACTTTTACCTTAATGTATAGCGCTCTATGCTGCATTCCCTGTGTGAAAGGTAACAAATAAAGTCTACTATTATTAAAGGCGCTATAAATGATTTCCTGCCACGAGATATC
>OMMV01189425.1:5380-15745 GCA_900302635.1 Chatrabus melanurus
AATTCAGGCTTTAATACATTGCATATTCAAATCACTTATGCTGCTGCTTGCCATTAAACCTTTGTTAATACAAAGGTTTCTGAAACATCCCATTGAACACACATGTAAAATAATGATTTTTTAAAGCATAACTGACCATGCACAGGCTTAGAAAATAATGTTATACATCAGCAGCCTGTCCTTAATAAGACATATGTTTTATTGAATGCAATATTTTGGTACATGCAGGTTATTTGCATCTGAGTCTGTTACGTATGGATCAGGGTATGCAAGGTGGTGCCAACAGCTGTAATCCAGGTGTATTTCATTTCTCACACTTCTGTAACACTGTTAACAGTTGTATAAATCTGATACTCTTGCTGGGATGTTGTTGCTGATTCTCCAGTAAATTGTGAACCACCAAATGTTAATGAGATCACAAAGGCAGTGAAACAGCTGAGGACAGGGAAAGCTCCAGGGATCTGCAGCATTGGAGCTGAGCTCCTCCAGGCAGGTGGAGATGCTATTCTCCTGGCATTGCAAACCATCTTTGTTTCAATCTGGGAGAAAAGTGTCATCCCAACAGACTGGAAGAAAGGACTTGTTGTCTCACTCTGGAAAGGGTGATTGCCTGGATTCCAATAACTGCAGGCGTATTACACTGCTCTCTGTGCCAGGAAAGGTGTGTGCAGGGATTAATGTGTGGCTTCACACCCAGGAAATCAACCACTGACCACATCCTAGCTCTGTGCATACTTATTGAACACAAGCACGAATATCGGCAGTGCTTTTTTGCAGGCTATGTTGATTGTCACAAAGTGCTTGATTTGACTAACTGCGGTGCTCTCTGGGACATACGAAGAATTCACGGGATCCCCAACAAAGTGCTGGATATCATGGCCAGGCGATACACAGGTACTGTGAGTACTGTACAGAGTGGCGCAGAAACTCTTACTTTTTCCCAGTGAATAATGGTCCTAACATCAGGTTTACTGACCTTGACTTCGTATCGTGGACAATGATGTGATCATTGTGGAATCAGCAGATATCCTGATTGCAGCACTTGAGAAGCTGAGTAAGGAATCAGAGTGTTTGGGTTTGCAATTGTCCTGGATCAACACTGCAAGACTTTCAATAGCTTCTATGACCCCATGCCATCAGAAGTGCATCTGTATGCAGTGAAAATGTCAAACTTGTAGAGACATTCACTTATCTCAGCAGTGACAGTAATGTCTCTGGGTCCTCAGCCTTTGAGATCGAGAGATGACTGGGAAAATCTTGTGGAGCCATGAGGTAGTTGAACAGAGGTGTTTGGCGATGCCGATATTTGCAGAACAACGGTCCAAGCCTGTGTGGTCCTGGTGCTTCCTGTCTTACTGTACGGTTGTGAGACTTGGACACTAACCATCAACCAGTGATGAATGGATGTCTCTGGTAGTAGGTCTCTTCGGAGGATCCTTGGATACCGATGTAATGAGTTAGTGTCAAACAAATGGTTACTTGGGGTGACTGGTGTCGTGATTTGGCGCTATACAAATAAAGTTGAATTGAATTGAACTGAAATGAGTATTACTTCCATTATGAGGGAACATCAGCTACGATATTTTGTCCATGTGACACTAGTCTCTGTGCATGATCCAGCACACAGGTGCCTCAGTGTTGAGAATCCCAGCAACTGGAAAAAGCCAAGTGGACCCCCACGTTTCACCTGGCTGCGGGAGATATATGGTTACTTTGGAGAGGTGGGGATGGACCGATTGATGAACCAACAGCGTTCCACTTCACGGGTCCTTGATCTTACCAGTTGATTGTTTGGACTAATGGTTATTCTGACCACTGAACCTTATAAGCTCCTGGACGCTGAGTTTATCACCTCTGTTTGTGCGTGTTTGACAACTCTTTGTTGTACTTTGTCGTATTCAATTTTTGTCAGTGGGAGTATGGCCAAACCAGATGGTCACCCCTCTGAATTGTCTGCCTGAGTGGTTGCCATCCAGGATCCAAGACGATTCCTTGGTGTGGTGGATGCGGAGACGTGCTGCACCAGCACATGCTCCCAGACCTGATGTGACCCATAGCACTAAATACACATACCTAAGAAACCCCCTTTTATGTAGATCATCTTGGTAAACATCCTGAAATGCTTCACCACAATAATAGCTATGGTACTATTCAGAGAAAATTGAGGAAGGTGACATGATCTTACCAGTCAAGCATAATGAGCTAGGTTCTACCTTGTCAGCAGGCCTCACAGGATCACAAACACTTGCCCCTTAACTTGAATGCTTCACCTGAGTTGGGCAGCAAAGGTTTCGTTCCTTCGCTCCCTGGGTCTCAGGCTCTACTATGTACTTCTATCAGTCTGTTCTCAGACCTCAGACAAACCAATTGTCATTCCATCTTTGCCACAGGCAGCAAGAACATGTTTCTGCTGCAACGCTTATGACTTTTATTGCGTTCTTCAACTGGGAGGGATGTTAAACTAATTCCCTGAGGAAATGGTATGTGGAAACAGGCAGAAAGCTTCTGCAGCCAACTTCAATGGCAAAATGACCTACCTTCCACCCTTTGGCTTTTGTCCCATCTACCAGATCGCTGAACTTTGCGGACTTTAGTTGGTGTGCTGTATCCAGTCAGTTGTCCCCTGGGACAGCCAGTTCTGCAATATACACAGGTTTGGTGTTCCTTGATACCACCAACATGTCAAGTCATGAAGTCATGACTGCCACCTCAGCAGGGAATATGATCTTGTTCTTTTGGTCAACTTGGAGCTCCCAGTGTGAAGCTTTGAACAAAGCAGAGCTGGGTATTCATATCATATGCTGAAATGAGTTGGCTTTTTTTAATTTAGAAACTCAGCTATCATTTGAATGTCAAATTTAGGCTTATTTAGCCAATGAAAAACCACAGTAATTCTCTTGAGTAATGACACATGGAAGACTATTCAACTGGAAGCGTTCAACTCACAGACATCTGCTCTATCACTTCATCTTGGGAGATGCATTTTTGTCTTAATAAAAGGTCAACTTATTCCCAAAGAACCACAAAACTGCAAGATGACTCATTTATCACCACCCCTTCCATCTGGTCCTGCAAAGACAAAAAAAACTGGCTTCAGGGTTGAAGCTATAAAATACCTGCTGTTTGGAATGTGTCACCTTTTGATATTTTAACAGTATAAATTTGAGAAATTCCTCAATGCTGTCACATTTATTATTATCCTCTTCACCTGTTACAAATTAAAAATGATTCTTGAGCATGGAGCAGAAACTGTGAGGGCTGTGATAGTGATGCATCCCCCACCCGAGACTGTGCTGAGCATATGCTGTGCTGGCACTGAGTCTACAGTACAGATCCAGGAAAAATTGTGTTGTCCTTGACTGCGTTACCACAGCAGCATCACCAGGAAATATTTGAGAACAAGAGTCAGGAGTGAGGTGCCAAAAATTGTTTTATCGAAAGACAAGAGTTCTCAAATTATTTACGTATCCACTTCATGTTCATTTGCATTTCAGTTCCAAATGGAACCTCCCAACATCTGCCATTACTTCCTCACATACACGTCCACCCACATTTAATTTTAACTGCTCGTGTTCTGGTTTGCATTTTCTATATTCTGTTGGTATATTTTTGCTTTAATTCCATTGTGGCTGATATCAGTTATGGGGACAATTTCTTCATCATGAAAAGATGCATGTTTGTAGACTACAGACCTAAAAGCATTTATTAATTAACCATTTATTTAACTAGCACAAATACAATATAATGATTGAGTATTTTTAAACTTTAAATTACTTTAAACGGAACTGTGTAAAGTCATTCATCAAGAAAAAAATGACCAAAATTTTGGCTTTTTCCACATTCTCAACTGTAAGGAGTTGCCAGGTTTCTCCTTTATTTCAGATGTACTACTTTGTAGAGAAGTGGTTAACACTCTTACCTCAAATCAAAAAGTTCATGGAGGATGCATGTGCTCCTCAAATCTGTATGAGTTTCGATCAGGCAGTCCGGATTCCTCCCACCATTAAAATAAGCCTGTTGCATTCATCTCACCCAGTCTGAAACCTGGTGTTGTCATTCCAAACAAAATGTAGCAATGTGCAATAATTGGAAGCGTGCACTACTCGATCTGACCTGATCTCTGCTCCACAGAGCCCTACATATTACATTTGTCCCTAATCAAGTCCACAAGTATTTGTAGAGTGACACAGTTTTTCTAATTTTGCCTCAATACACCAACAGAATGGAGGTGAAATGATACAATCAAGATGTGCTTGTAGTGTAGACTTTCAGGTTTAATCCGGTGGCAGCATCCACAGTATGGCGTTTTTCTGCATCAAGGGACGTTAGGTGGTCCTCCAGTCTACAGATAATCATTTTTTGGGAGGTCAGCAGTGGGACTGGCACTTCAGTCGCCATAACACACTTCACAAAACTTGACACTAAAAAAGAACTCTCGTTTCCATACTTCGTGGGAGTAACTCTGGTAAGGCCTTCCATCAGTGGGTAGCAGGTGTTATGAAAATGATGGGAGGAAGCCATTTGGAGACACATCGCTGGAATAGACTAAACCACAGGGAAGCACCAAGGGTTTTTTCGTTGGATGGTGGTGATTGATGCAGTGCCGAGGGATCACCACTGCACAGATGTGCCCAGGTCCAAACCTGAGGTAGCTCATGTATGTGGGCACCTGGATCATCTTTACTCTGAGCAGGGATGACCATCTTCCACTGCTGTTGACTTCATCTTAAGTTCTATATTGATTCAGAGGCCCATTGGCACCAGTGGTTATCCCTAGATTCCATAGCATGAAGCGATGAGAGTCTATGACTACCCCGATTGGAACACCAGTCCAACACTGGTCGCTTTCCCAGCCATGGCCGGTAACCATTTATAGCTGGGTGGACTGGGACAATGCAGATGGACTGTCTTGTCCAAGGACAAAGACAAGTAGCATAAGCGGAAATCAAACCCAGGTCTACATATTGGTCACCCAACTCCTTATCCCACTGAGCTACCTGCTCAACAGTGCACGGCTTGATAGAAATTCCAGGCTGAAGAGGGAGTTGACGAAAGTGGGCTGGGCAGAGCCCTGCTAGCAGAGGCTGTTAGCTGTTGAGAACCGACTGTGTTTGTCCTTTGTGAGCATTTTATTACAAATATCTGAGAAAATATGATTTGCTGTGCGGTTAATTGTACTAACAGACCATCTAAGAAGTCTGTGCTGTGGCATTTCTGTCAAGTGAAATTTTCGTGTATTGGTAGCTTTGTAACCACTCCACTGTTACTTCACGGTTACTGAGGCAATAAGACTGTCATAATTCTTAATGCCTGCACCCAGGCCACCTGTCATGAAAACCACTGCCCAGTCCAGAAAAATATGCATGACTAAAACACCTGAATCAAGCTTAGCCTGTTAGCTATTGCTTGTTTGGTAACGCTGAGATGGGGGCATGAAGTTGCGGTCAGAAGTTTACATACGCTCATCATAGGCATGAATGTCATGCTAATTTTGGGATGTTAATTATTTCTTTGAACTGTTCTTTTGCCAGGGTTTGATTGTACAGCATACAACATTAATGACTCAAAAAAAACAAGAATTGGGTGCACAGGTTTGAATTGATTTTGGATCTTCTCTAATCCACACAGGGTCAAAATTGTACATACAGGCTCAAATATAAACATACTTTCACTTAAATCTTTTAATAAGTGGTGCTGAAGGTTCTACAATGTCTCTTGACGTGACAGGGCCAAAGCCTATTAACTCCTTGTTATTGATCGTGATTGACTACAAGCGGTAGTTTCTCTTTGCCAGCATAAAAAGGATGTGTTTGACAGCACTCATTGGACTGACCAATGGGAAAGTCCAATAAGTGCTATCAAACAAGTCCAAGGAACTCAGTGAAGATCTAAGAAGGCGAACTGTAGATTTACACAAGTTGGGAAGGTCTCTTGGAGCCATTTCTAAACAACTGCAGATTCCAAGATCATCAGTTCAAACAACTGTTCATAAGTACGTTAGTCAGATGTGTCAGCTCTTTGCCAAGGTCTGGAAGAAGACCCAAACTGTCACCCTGAGATGAGTGGAAATTGGTTAGGATGTTCAGGAACAACCCAGGAACCACCCAGGCTCAGGCCGACCATGAACTGGAAACTGCTGGAACACCAGCGTCACTGTCCACAATGAAGCAAGTTTTACATCGCCATGGACTGAGCCCCTGCTCCAAAATCAACACCTTCAAGCTAGACTGAAATTTGCAGCAGCCCACAAAAGCCTTCTGGAGAAAGGTTTTATGGTCAGACGAGACAAAAATTGAGCTATTTGGCCACAATGACAAGCGATATGTTTGGAGGAGTAAAGGTGAGGCTTTCAAACATAAGAACACTGTACCTACTGTCAAGCATGGAGGTGGTAGCATCAGGCTGTGGGGTTGTTTTGCTGCCACTGGTACTGGTGCATTGCACAAAGTGGATGAACTAAGGAAAAAACTTCCAAATTCTTCAACATCACCTCAAATCAACAGTTAGACGATTGAAACTTGGCCACAATTGGGTGTTCCAACAGGACGATGATCCCAAACACACGTAAAAAAGGTTGTGGGTTGGATAAAGCATGGTTCTGGAATGGCCTTCCCAAAACCCTGACCTCAACCCTATAGAAAATTTGAGAAATTGAATTTTCTGCTGAAGAAATGTTATTGTATCGGTAAGTTTCAGTCATTTAATCTCTATATGTTAGCTGCGTTATGGTTAGCGGTGTTACAGCTCGCTGCGTTAACAGGGTTCGCGCCATTATGCCGCCCCCTGTTAATTGTGTGTCACTCTTTCAGTTTCACACACAATTAGACAAGAAATATTTTTGTTGAACATGTTTAACCTGGTTTGATTTCATGTGGAATTTGACATATGTCAGTGTCATTTTTGCCACTGAGTCTGAAATAGGAACTATCGTCTGCTTCTTTAGAAAAATAAAATGTGATTTTAATTTTGAGAAATTAAATGAATATTATAAACATACTATTGACAAAGTGTTGACTACAGATCCTTGAATGCCAACACACATGCACATTGTGTCCCGCCTTCCCGCTTCCTTTCGAAATACCGGATTCTGGAATGACTGTTTCTATCAAGCGCTTTCAAGACATATTTACTAAGACAGGACTTACTTTGGAAGGATTTTGGATTCATTCTCTGGTAAATAGATTATCTTTACATTCCTAGTCACAATTGTTTGCCATGAAGCCCTTGTGGTGGGTGTTGCAGGCTGGTAGGGTATCCTGCCCCATATCCTGCCTTCGTGCCTGACTGAAAGCCTTTCTCTGACCACAGGCACAGACGGATCATTAACAGGGGTTTATGTTTGCATAAACAGGTACAAAACATTTACCCGTGAGTTTCACGGGTTACTACTAGTGTAACCCGTGAACTAAGGTTCATACGAAAAATTTAATATGCCACAAATGTTATATGTTTTGTCTCAATAAAAATATGCTTGGTCACTCTGAAAATGGATCAATGGGAAAAAGTTAATCCATGAATATTTGACAAATTTGAATGTTTTATAATAATACATCTACATTTTTCGAGGAATTTGAATTTTAACTACAGAAAACACTGAAGGCGTGGCGAGGCCTGCTGTATACTGTAAACATACTTTACCAGCCTCAGCTGGCAACATAGTGGGAGGAAATATTATCGACACTCAGTCAACAGTTCCTTCTTTCAACCAGCAAACGGCGCCAAGTGCGAGTCATCCGCTTCTGTTGCATTCATGGACCCTCGTAAAGCACAAAATTATTTTATTCCTATTTTCCACAATATAATTTAGGGCCACAGTCAAGTACTGTAATTTCATTTTTGATTAATTTGACGACTTGTCCACATTGACGTTCACATTTCCATTAACATGCAATCTTCTAATTACTACAGCCAAAAATCCAAAGATATTGAGCTGTTTTTGTTAACGGTCAAAGCCAGTTCAAGGATTCAAGGAGCTTTATTTGTCATACCCGCACACATTTGCACATGTTCGGTACGAAATTTGGACTCAGGTCCCGGCAAGTACTAAAGGAAAAGCAATAATAAATAAACAATAAACATTAACATTTGACTGTCATTTTTAAATCCAGTTTGGACTATAAAACATAAAGCAGACTATCTCTAATTTAGACAGATAATATCCACTACCATTTTATCTCCCTGTTTAAAATTGATCTGAAATACAAAAGATGATACAGATGCTCAAAGCGCTTTACAATGATACCTCACATTCACCCATGTCAGGGCACTCAACTGCACACTGGGAGCAAACTAGGAAGGACCTTGCTCAAGGGCACCTTAATTATTTTCCTGTCTGATTGGGGAATTGAAGTCTCTGGTCAAAAACCTTCTTCTCTACCATTTCCTCATGTGTTAAATGTGGCTGAAATGTTAGTGCTCAAACTTTATAGGAGAGTGCCATATGTGTCAGCGTATCAATGCTGTTTCTTACAGCTGGTCATAGTATTATTGTATAACAGACAGTACCTGGCTAGCATAGCTGATTCTTCAGGGCTATAATGGGGATATATTTTTATGACATTTTTTTAAAATAAATTTTCTTTGGTGACTGTTTTTTCTGCTTTGAATTGTATAAATCATTCAGTATGGATGCAAGCATCAAATGGGTGTGTATTAAAGACATTTATTTGGCCAGAATTATATATTTATGACATATTTTGTAGATTTTTTTTTGGTGACTGTGCTTTGAACTGTATAAATCATTCATTAGCTATATCATAAAAAGGTGCAAGTCATACGTGATAAAGTGTTTTAGTGCAAGAATCTTTGTGATAAAAATGTTATGTGTTGTTACTGTAGGAATGAATGAGCCAACGTTTTAACAAATTTCAACAAATGTTTTGTTGACATTTTTTGTTATAAATATAACAAATACAATGTTATAAACATGTATAAAAGACCATGATCTTTCAAATGTTAACTGGCTTCAAGGATGTGACTCATGCTGATACTAATGGCTGTCTTAAAAAGCAGCATCTGCACTTAAAATGTACCAATATGAAAATGTAAGATTTTAGCTTCCTGTAAGATTTAAGCTTAAGTAGGTAACGTGCAATGTAAAATACTTAAATGACGTCAATTCTACTAACGTTCATGCATTTAGACAAATAGTGTCAGAGCTACAGACATACTTCAATCATTATGATGCACAGGGAGCTTCCAAAGACCTTTCATATGACCTTAACATCAAGTCTCTAAGCAATTCCTGAGATATTCAAGAAATAATTTTTCCTTAGCAACCATGGTTAGCATAGCAACAAAATGAACAAATCATAAAAGTCCTTCCAAAGAACTTTCATATGAGCCAAACATCAAGTCTCTATCACAAGTAGTTCCTGAGATATTTAAGAAAGAATTTTTCCTTTGCAACCATTGTTACCATAGCAACCAAATAAAGAAATAATGAAAGCCCTTCCAAAGAACTTTCATATGAGCCAAACATCAAGTCTCTATCTTAAGTGGTTGCTGAGTTATGACATAAAGGTTACTTAGCGGGATGTCATAACAGACAGACAGACACAGGGTCGGGCTCCCAGTGGAGTAACATTAGGTAGTCTGTCCATTTCATGGGACATCCCGCAATAATAACATGCATAATGTGCTGGAATGCTAATGCTAAAAATCATTTTTTGGATGAGTGTTATACAATAGGCGGCACAGTGTCTTAGTGGTTAGCACTGTTGCCTCACAGCGTGAAGGTCCCAGGTTTTCTTCCGACCTGGTCCTTTCTGTGTGGAGTTTGTTTGTTCTCCCCATGTTTGCGTGGGTTCCCTCTGGGTGCTCCAGCTTCCTCCCACTTCCAAAGACATGCAGGTTAGGTGAATTGATGACTCTAAATTGACCGTAGGTCTGAGTGAGAGTGTGAATGTGTTTGTCTGTCTGTATGTGCCATGCAATGGACTGGCGGCCTGTCCAGGGTCTACCCCGCCTTTTGCCCAATGACCACTGGGATAGGCTCTAGCACCCGTGACCCTTAATTGTGGGATGTCCCATGTAATGGACAGACCACCTAGCGATACTCCACTAGGAGCCCGACACCGTGTCTGTCTGTCTGTAATGATGTCCCGCCAAGTGACCTTTCTGTCATATCTCAGCAACCACTTAAGATAGAGACTTGATGTTAAGTTCATATGAAAGGTCTTTGGAAGGGCTTTCATGATTTGTTTATTTGGTTGCTATGGTAACCATGGTTACCAGGGAAAGATCGTTCTTGAATATCTCAGGAACTACTTAGGATAGACACTTGATGTTTGGGTCACATGAAAGGCCTTTGGAAGGTCTTCCAGGCAATGTTGGTTTGGTTGCTAGGGTAAACAATAGTTGCTA
>OMMV01189426.1:0-12763 GCA_900302635.1 Chatrabus melanurus
TGTGTGTGTGTGTGTGTGTGTGGCTTTTAATAATCTGAGGTAAATTAGAGCATGGGGGGGATTTAGTCATAAATTATGCTTAAATCAGGAGAATATCTGTGAAAACCCTCATAGAATTGTGGGACTTTGGACATCAAACACTTTGGACATCAAACACATAAAATTGTATAAGGTCAATAAAAAGTAATTTGGCACAATATGACCCCTTTAATAAGTATCTTACTGGATCCAAGACCATTGCATTTCAATCAGTTCATTCAATCTGTTCTTTGAATGTTATGACCTGGATGAAAAACATCATGAATCAAACATTTTTACACCTTTAAGAGGTCAGTGTGAGTTTAATTAACGCTCGTTAAAGCGGAGCATTTCAGCGCAAAACGTCCGCTAGTTTACAGACAAACCCCCACATTTTAGATATTTCTATGACAGTTGTTAAAGCAAGTTATTTTTGAAAGGAAAGGAGACTTACACGTAGAGCTGATCGGTGGAGAGGAGATATCGCGTTCAGCCAAAAAACAGGCGTGGCGCTTGTCGCGGTTTGGAAAGAAACTGCAATTTGCAGTACATTTTAAACACGTATATGTCACCATTTGGCATAAAAAATTAATGGAGCAGTGAATAGGATCAGTAAACCATACAATGGCATTACAAGCTGTTTGTTTTTTTTAAAATTTGGTGTTAATCGCGTTTTGGAAAAGAGCTCTTCATATTAAACAAACTAGTTGGCTAGTTACATAAACCTGCTCCAGTATTCTTTGGCTTGTGCCACGCACTGGACCAGAGACTAAAATGAGCCACTGTAAGAACGGGCGTGAGACAGGTGGACGAGACATTCAACTAACACTAAATTGCATGGTCCGCTTTAGGGGTGTCTGAAATCATATTAAAAGATTCTTCCAGGCACGAATATGAGAAATATATTGTAATATTTAGAATTACAGGTAAGAAGGATATATAAATGTTTTGAACCCCCTTTAAGGCCACTGTTGCTTGCTTTTATTTCTGTGCTGCTACATGTCGGTGCCATCTTGACCAACATGCACAGAGGTTGTGTGCCTGCTTACCATCACAATTCACCACTGGGGGCAGTGCCACATACTCTACCAGAAAGAGCAGTACAGAAGAATCACAGAAGAAGAAGCCCGGAGTGTTCAGATAGCGTGTGTCTCCCGGGGAGATTACCTGGGTTTTCTGTGTTCTTAATTTCATCTGTATTTTGTGATGTTTGACGTAAACATCAAACTCTTCAATTATCTCCATTATTTTGTTGCTGTTCAAACCCGTTGTGCAGCAGCAACAACATGCTGTCCCAAGTTGGTGGGGGTACAAGTCAATGCATCAAAAAGCATCTGCGTCAGTTAATTACCCACAACGCTCTCCTCTACAATGCAGGAGTAAAAACCAGCCTGAAGTCATGGGCCATATGTTTTTGATTTTTTTTTAAAAAATGACTACCTGATAAACTGTATTAATAATGATAAAGTCTTATCTTTGACATTAGCTTATGCCTGTTAGTTCCCCGTTGGCCTAAGTGCCAATATTACTCTTTCACAATAAAGTTCTTTGCTGTGGTCTGAGTGCGACTGCTACTGATTGGACATAAAAATCCTTTTATTGTGAAGTACATTCAGGACAATATCAGTTATTAGCAGTAGCTGGCAGAGCTGTTAAAATGGGATATTGGCGTGATGGCCTTGTGTCCCTCTTCACACAGTGTTTGTGAGTTGAATGTATGGAAAGTTATTGCAAGTACCCCATGTAGTACTGTCATTTCTGAGGGTTTTTTTGCTCTGTGTCCTTGGAAAGTAGGTCAAGGTCACTCATCATCAAACTCATCTAAGACCTCCATGGGATGCATCTGTGGTACAACCTCTCAAGCGTTATTGCAAGTACTGCGTTTCACCCGGACGCACGCACGCACATACACGCGGACAGCATTTCTATGATCCCCCACCAGGGCAACGGGGGACAAAAAGGGAAAAAAATCAATGGTCGTAACTCAAAATGTATACACAAAACTCTCCATCAAAATCGTTTGAGGCTCAATTGAGAAACCTGGCAAATTTCGTACAATTCTGTTCAGTAGTTTACATTGTCACTTAGCCTATGCTATGAGGATGGATGGATAGATGTACAAACGAATACTGAGATCTCCATTTTCCACTGTGTGGTGGGTGATAATAACACAGGAGCAGTAAAGGCTTAAAATATGCAGAAACCTAGAAAAAAAAAAAAAAACTGTGGTTCAAAAGAACAAATGAACATTAGCAAATGCACACTAATGAGCAATAACAAAAACACAACCTGATTATCCTACAATGGACTAATCATCTGCATTTTAAAGTTCCCAGTTGGAGGAATAATTCACTAAAACCTCTTGTAATTTTAATCAGAGGGTGAAATTGTCTCTTCATTTAGACATTCTAACATGTTTCCCCTCTGAGTGTTTTTAGTCTCTTCCTCGAATATCAGGGTTTACATCTGTGCGAACGCTCTAATGAATATTGTGTTTCTAAATAATATATAGCTAACCATGAGATAGTTGGTATTTCTTGAATATCAATGCTGGGATTTATTTCAGCATACTTTCATCTTTAGCATTATTCTATCTTTGTGTCTCAAAGTGAACTTCTCCACACCACACAGTATAATAAGAGACGGACAGAGAGAAAACCTTTTAAAGCGCGTTTCGCTCTAATAGCATGCGTGTCAGGTTCCGACCTTTCCTAATCCAATAAAGTAGTTTCTAGTTTTACTCTTCTCAGTTTAAAGCGAATACATGGTTGGAAAGTCCTCTTTAGCAGAATAGTAGAATCAAAACCATTGCTCAGTTTCATTTAAAATTTCAATCTAGCGAGGTATAAGAACATTAGCATGGAGACTGTATTTTTTTTTAAATTCACCAGATTCCTATCTGACATAACAGTTACCTTATTCAGAAATACATAATATAATTTACACATCTCGCAGACTAAAGGACTTAAGGCCTTTTCACACTGTGGAATTCTATGCAGAGTATCCTTGTGGGCATTTTAAAATACTTGCAGGTGCTTTTAGCAGCGATAGTTCCCTCTGTGGAAAATAGCGTCTCTCTCACTCTCTTCAACTCTCTCTCTTTCAACTGCCAATCTGAGTGAGAACAGTTCTTCAACTTTGTCAAATTAGAAAGCTTTCCTTGTCCCATTCAGCCATATTAATCACAATCCATTCTCCATCCCTTGGACTTCTTAACCAATAAACTACCTACAGCCATCCTGACTTTTATTCATTTTCACTCGATCTCCATTGCTTTGCCTGGCTGCGGCAAATAGATGGTTACTTACAGGAGGTGGGGATGAACTGGTTGTCTAACTGGGCGGTTGCCATCCAGGACTCAAGGCAGCGCTGTAGTGTGGTGGATGCGGTGTGATCTTGCGGCACGAGCGCATGATCCCAGACCTGGCCTGCATTGTTCAAGAGATCCCCATGAAACTGTATGTTTGAATTTAAAAAATATATATATATATATATAGTGACGAGAGGATCCTGGGTTCAATTCACAGATCAGACAGCAGAATCACTAAGGTGCAAGTTGTTCCCAGTGTGCAGTTACGATACGATAGGCGATGGAAGAAGGATGAAAAACCTATTCAGAGGGTGGTCTGGGCTGTTCACTATCGCACGTGCCAGGCGTACGTGGGATAGTGAACAGCGATAGTGATAGTTCGGAGCCTTGCATAGCAGTACCCTGACATCGGTGTGTGAGCGTGTGTTTTTGAATGGGTGAATGTGAGGCGTCATTGCATCAGATGGAAAAGCATAATAGAAAAGCAGTCCACGTTCCATTCTCATCGAACTCATTACACACAGTAGAGCACCTTTTTTCACTAAGGTGCAACAGGTTCTTCAACTACATTGACCTCAACCCATATTTCATATACTGTATGCGTCCCCTGGCAATATGACATGGAAGGTGAGATATTTTAATAGGTTCTGTCTGTACCTGTGAAATTTGAGAAGTTTTGCAATTGTGTACTGTTCTCAAATGAGTTCAAAGATGAAATTGTTACTGTGGACTGAAGCAGTAGAACACGCAGCAGCACTAACCACGAAATAAAATTTGCTGATGTCACGTATGAGCATGGTTCGAGACCCCAATGCAGAGATGCACACGGGCTTGTGTAAAACACAGTGTTTATTATCACAAACCCAGGGATGAAGCAGAGGTCGGTACACAGGAAAGCAGTTTTGATCTGACAACACTGTCTTTGAGGAAATAGGCAGTAGGATAATCCAAGTAGCAGAACTTGAGGTCAGAACACACAGAAGCAGTCCAATCTGGTGACAGTGTCCAATAAACACCAAGCAAACTCTCAAAAACACAAAGGGAGATCAGGTCCGGCAACAAGAAGTCAAGCACAAGGAAACACCGGGAACTAATGGCAAGATGAAGGCAATGAAGCACAACGTTCTGGCGAGGACTGAGAGGAACACAGGGGTTTAAATGAACTGGGAGGTGATCACAAATTGGAGACAGGTGAGGGTAATCAGTGATGAGAAACAGTTGAGGAGAGACCACAGGAAGAAAGTTACAAAAACATACTAAGAAGAGGGACATCAAAATAAAACAGGAAGAAGGGCTAAACTGGAATAAAAAAAAAAGCCTAAATAAACTGTGAACAGAACAATAACTCAGGACAAAGAGCACATAGAAATAAGGAATTAAAAAACCGAACAAATATTATAACTAAAAACTGAACACAGGATAGAACTAAACTACAATGAACACTGAAACAAAACCAGAATATAATAGGCTGTAGAGATAAAACCAGGACTAAAGTAACATGAACTAAAATAACCACATAAGATGGACACTAGAATTAAACACAGAGAATTCTAAATAAACCAAAACCAGGAATGGACACTAGAGGGAGGCAGAGGACAAGGACAGACAGAGATGCAAACCATGACAGCTGAAATGTTTAAGTGAAATGTTATATAATAAGCGACTTGCAAAGCATCTGCACATGCGCGGGATTTTTCAAACGAACTACTTGGGCTACCTTACTGCCAGCAGCGGACCGTGAACTTTCAAGCATTTTCAGTGGTTAAAGGATTTAAGAGACTTATAAGAGACGTGTAACAATGACTGCTGCGCACGTTGTTATATACGACGGCACTAGCGGCAGCTATAAGCTAAAACGTGGCAGAGAAAACACATGATTGTCCGGAAAAAACGAGGAGAAGAAATGTGGATTGATTGATGAGTTTCCATTTCAACTCGCCTTCCTTGTATCGTTATGAAGCTGATGTAGAAATGATTTCTCATCTGTTTACCAAATATTCGGCTATATCAACTGACGTGCACGGCGCACACATTTTGAGTCCCTGGGCTTTGTCCAGCCATCCGTTTGTCGTCTTCAAAACGTTGGAAAATTGCTCGCCTCCAACCGTTAAGGCCTCCACAAATGATCAGTGGTAAAAACACTTGGCGCCAGCTCTGCTGTTGTTTTCTTAGACATGTCATCCTTTTTGATAACGTCTCTCTCCTGCTCCTCTGTCAAAACACACATTGTGGACTGACGCAGCGTATGTGAGAGCGATCAGTTCTTCTTTACTGCCGGACACAGTCCTGGATGTCACAGGCAGTCCACGATGACTGCAAAAACGCTTTAAGTCGTCAGCTTTCTAAAGTTTAAACTGATCTAAATCATAGTAATCCACACTGCTTTCCGCTACTTTGAGCTGCTGAGCGGTAGCCCAGATCCCACAATGCACCACGTGAGTGGAGATGCACAAGTCACATATTCCAAGATGATATAATGCTTGATATTCAACTCACCACCAGGGCTCTTTAGCTCTCACCAATCCAGTGGTGAGGGATACTGGTTACAATGTTGCCTTTAAAAAAAGAGAAATGCGTGCATTATTTAATCAGAAATTATTGAAAAAGATGTAAAATGTTGCAATGTTGATGAAAGTGAAAAAAAATGATCTGGAATTGACCCTGGATCTGGATCGGCACCAGAATGCAATGGGTTCTTTTCCTCCACCAGGTTTCCTGAAAATCAGTCCATAAGTATTTCGGTAATCCTGGTGACAAACAAATAAACTGACCAGCCAACAGACACGGGTGAAATCACTGCTTCCAGTTCATTAAGTCATTTCCTACAGTGACCGAGAGAGGCCACAACACTTACAAATGCAGAAAACACTTACAAATACAAAAACACCTGCATCAATTCAGAAACAGGTAACTGCATTAAAAACAAGCGTTTGCAAACACAGAGAATACAAACAAATATAATCTGCAGCACATGCAACAAATTCACACAAAGCACCCACTGACTTATACTGTTCAATGCATTGCAAATAATAAAACACGAAAATATAGCTAGTTTATGAGTAAAATCATCAATAAAGTAAATAAATGAATGTACTCCGCTCTGCTGACCAGGTAGAGAACAGTCTGAACAGTCTGCCAGTTAAAGTCCTCCAGGCAGAAACCTGTTTCTGTGTTGCGAATACTTCCACTGTTGTGGAGCTTTGTAGTGCATCTTTGTGTTTGAGTGTGCTGCGTTAATTTGCAGTAGACACGTTATCAAATTAAATGGTATATGGTAAATGGACTGTGTTTATATAGCGCTTTTATCCAAAGCACTTTACAATGATGCCTCACACACACACACACCAATGTCAGTGTGCTACCATGCAAGGTGTGCAACTGCACACCGACAGCAGGAGCAACTTATCTTACCATATAATTTGTGTTGAGCATGTTGTGATTTTGCTTGCTAACTCCTCCTACGCTGTTCAACCTACAGTGACCAATCTTGGCAGACATACTCACAACACCACTGGTTTTGGGCTTGGGCACTTAAAATTTCAATAATCGCACTAATAATCATTACCCCCCCACACACACACACATTAACCCTGTACATAGTTAAACAGACTCATTCTGTGCACAGTAAAGCATTGCTACTGCACGTTTATTGTGTCAGCAGTTTTTTTGCCCCAGTCATTCACAGCCACAGCTGTTGTCTTGGATTACATTAGCGACAGTAATATTGTAAACTGTAAACACAGACAAGCTGTCTGAAAATGATTTCATGCAGTGTCAGCACTTTTGAATACTCTAGTGCTGGATCCCACACTTTCACCATTGGTAGTCCTTCCTGGACATCAAGCATATGCTGATAAACTGGACAATGATGCTGACAGTGAGTGACCACTGACACTGGACAATGAGTGACCACCAACAGTGGACACCAAGTGACAACTGTCATTGGGCAATTAGTGACCAGTGATACAGATTACACCTCCATTATTACCAGCTGTCACGTACAGTGTAGTTAGCACTGAGAGTCTCCTATCCTGCATTGATTCTGTGCCCATTGAAAGATTGTCATAAGTTTATTACTAACTGCCAAATGTTTGTCTGCAGCAGGCAGTGCCCTGGATCCATGCCTTGTTGCACTGCCTCAGTATCCATTATAGGATGTTGCTGAATAATCATTAATGGGTTTTTGCACTAAGATCTACTGATGATGCAGTCGCTCATTCTGGCTTGCTACTAAAAAGTGGGCCGTGATTAACTGTTATTAATCTGCCAAGCACAAAACAGGTCTACTGTAGCCACAGTGTATGTTAGCAGATTCATTTTGAGATATATCCAATTTGACAATAGCCTATTATTGATTTGATGGTTTATTGAGCTTATATCTCCTTTCCCGTTTAAAGAACGGGCTTATATTCCTAGTAAATTAAATTGTTGCATGCTCTGCAAGTTATATTTGTTTGTGTTCTCTGTGTTTTGAAGCATGTTTTTCAATTTTGTAGACGTTTTTTGAAGCAACTACCTATTTTTGAATTGATGCTGATGTTTTTGTATTTGTAAGTGTTTCCTGCATTTGCTAGTGTTGTCTTAAGCCCATATCACACTGGGCTGCGAGTGGTGGCGACAAATTGCGAACAACATTCACGAGGGAGTCCCCAAAATGTCTGGAAATGTTCGCGGGGGTTCTCAATTTACTCGCGTGAGTCACAGAGCCTCGCTGTCGTGTCGCTGGGATTTTGAACATGTCCAAAAAATTTGCGTGACAAATTTACTCTCAAAATAGTCACAAAGGCATCGCGGGTGTTGCGAACCCATCTAAAAACCCTTTGCATTTTAGTTGCCGTGAGTCAGAAAGTGCGGGAAATGTGAGACAACTCTGTGAGAGGTTGGCGGCCCATGAAACTAAATTGTGAATCTGACATGGCGGGCGTGACACTTATGTGATGTGTGTGCGACTTCCAGGTGAATTTTGTGTCAAATGTGTCGTAGCTACCAATTCAGTATGATTCCAAGTGCGAACTTGTTGCTATTTACCTATTTTCTCGCAATTTTGTGTCTCCAACTGATCGCGAGCTGTCTCAGCCCAGTGAGATACTACCCTTAATCTGGAAGTGTTGTGACCTCTCTTGGCCACCGTACATTTCAGCAATGCAATGGTTCTATTTTTCCTGACCCATGTACTTTTTCTGTATATCGCCAGCAAGAAACCTCCCATCTTATTTTTTGAAACAGTTTGGATTTCTTGACACTTACATTGAGATCAAGATCAAATCCCTCAATTCTTTTCTCTTTCTATGGTTTTGATCCCTCATCTCAGTCCTGATCGCCATCTCAAACACCTTCCCACACTGACACGAGGGCAGAAAACAAATAGTCAACCCCCTCTTGCTCATTTAATTTGCTTTCTCCTCATTTGTCTTTTTCCTCTTTCTTCCCTCGATCTATGTGTGTCTTTCTAGCACTGCTTGTTCTCCCATGACTATCTCTCCTCCTCTCTGATTCCCTAGCGGCAATCCTGGATGACCAGTCTGTGTGTGGGCGTGGGGAGCGACTGGCGCTGGCTCTGGCTAGAGAAAACATCAACAGTGTGATGGAGGGTCCTGCCCGAGCCCGTGTGGAGGTGGACATATATGAGCTGCAAAAAGACTCTCAGTACGACACTACTGACACCAGTGAGTGAATCCGATATGTGCCGGTCGATCAGCAGAATAGATAAAGTCCAGCAAAAACAAAAAGCCTAGCTGTATGTCTAACTAGGTGGAGCATTCAAAGAGTGCATACCTCCGTCACGGCTGAACTATTACTTGCTTTGTCTCTGTGATGGGATATGCATGGCAGGTTTTATTGAGACAGGAGAGTCTGAGCCAAAATCCAGCCGTCTATTTGTTTATCTGCTCACCAGACAGTCTGGAATCCTAGAAAAACTGTTGAATTTGTTGGAATTTTAAATTAAGATTTCTTGAAAAGTGCCATATTTCCCAAAGTTAAAGAAAGTGATGAGAGAATGAATCTGGTCTGGTTAGCTACTGGATGGGTGGGAAAGGTCTAATATACTGTTTTTGTACAGTATAGTATATATATATATATATATATATATATGGAGTATAGTGTGCCTAATTTTCATTGAATCAAAATTGATTAATTAAACACATTTTTTATTTAGATGAAAATGTGCCTCAAATTTGAATCAACTCAATCAGGTCCATGCACAGTAAAATCATGAATACAGAATTAACACTCACAGTGTGTCTATATGTGTCCACACTAAGCAGTGTCATTGTAACACATTTGAAAGTGTTACATTTTTAACACTCTGATAGTATTATCTGGCTGTGTAGCCATGTCGCTCCGTGCGCACCTGATTCCATCAGGTCTCAAAGTTAAGCAGTGTAGGTTGTGATTAGTACTGGCTGGGAGACTTAGCAACACCAGGAGCTGCACACATGTTTCTCCGTGTAGAACTGGAGTTGGATTAGGAAGGGCAGCCGGCGTGAAACTTGTGCCAAATCCCAGTGCGGATGTCTCCTGGCTCCTCTGTGGCAACTGGCGGCAGCTGAAAGCTAAGTAAATAAATAGTGACATCTGGCTAACACTGATAACATAAAATATTGAGACACATGTTCTAAAGCCACATGTTTTTAGACAATGCGAGGAAGCCAGATTGATTTCACACAGATCGGGTATGACGTGCACATTGCACCCACAAAGATGGCAGGTTCAGTCTTCTGACTGTTAGGTGGCAGAGCTGCCACTTGAACATGGTATAGAACATTGTTTCAGGAACTCCTTCTCATTTCTCACTCACTCGTATATAAAGAAAAACAGCTGAGTCAACGCTATGTGGTTTAACACACTACTAATGTGTGACACAAGTGTAGTGTAAATGCGGTCGAAATTAACACCACAACGGTAACACTTTGTGCTGAAACGCCTTAATACTGAAAATTTAACACTGAAGATTTTGCTGTGTGTCTTCACAAAACTGTATTGAAATCTGTCCAATACATTTTAAGATATCTCATACGCAATCAAACAAACACACTCCATCGTTGATGGCGACAACAGTAAATTGACAGTGATGACTAAATTTTCTTATGCTGACTAGAATGTTTAGACACCACTGTCCAATGGTTGGGTACCAGTAGGGACTGCGCTGATTAGTTTATAAATCCGGGGAGACCATTACATGACCAGACTCATTAACAAGAGTGGCCCAGTGCCCTCTAGTAACAGCTGGAACACCAACTGTGCAAATCAGGAAAAAATAAACAGCCCATCAAACACAAATAAACAGTACCAAAAACATTGAGTCAACAGGTTCCACAAAATTGTAAGTGAACTAAAGCAAAAATATTAAGTTCATCCAACTAAATGAACTTGAAAAACTATTTTCACTTAACAAAGAGGTGCATAACCCATCTTATTCACTTTTTTGTGTGTGCCGTGAAGTTTTTGTTGATACACAGAGTTAAAACTGAATATTGGTCATCTGTAAAGGCAGAGCTGAATCTCTGCACTGAGGAGACAGAGACTCCCTGCTTCAATTCTAATAGGTCACTGACACCGCCACGAGCTACTGACAAAATGTCTGTGTGCCTCACAATGGTTGTGTACATATGTGCATGCTTGGGTTGTGGGCGTGTGTGTATGGAAGTGTGTGTCCTTGACCGATGGGCAGGAGACTCTGACAGGCTTGTTTGCTCGCAGTGCTTTTTCGTCTCTGGATGAGGGAGCTGATCATCTTACAGCTACAACTGTCTGAAGCATGCTTGCACACACACACACAAACAGGCACTAAGGCGTGCATGTGTGTACACACCCCCTCATGCACTTTCACACATGAATACAGTATTGGCTCTTACAGTCATGGATGCATGAAAACGCACACAGTTGCAGGGCAAGAGGAAGATTACTGGTAATTGGCTGCTTTAAATACTAGCAAGAGCAGAGAGAAGACAGTTTTATGACTATGACAATAACACAGTTAAGTTTAAAAAAAACATGCCTTGTGTTGAGGATGACAATTCAATTTTATTTAAACAGGTAAAAATCACAAGTATGTCTCAGTAGACCTTAAAGTCTCCCGAACATATGACACCTTCTGTCTTTGGATCATTGCATTGGGGAAGACACAGAACACCCAATAGTAACGTAGAGAATGAATTGTAACACAGAACATTTCAGAAAATGGAGAGATTATCAGTGAAGATCAGCGTCCGTGTATCCCTGAGAGGAGGAAGCGCCACGTCAAGGGAGCCGAGAAATAGGACAGACTGCAGTGAGAGTAGATACTTCAAATATGATACATAAAACACAATGCAAGAACACTTATGAAGAAAACCAGGCATTTTAGTGCAAACAGTGTTTCTCTATGTGTCAGCTTACATAATTCAAAAGCTATTGCTCCGATTGTGTTGAAATTTATCCACAATGCAGGGTGTCACTGAGAGTTAGTCATCGTCCAGGATCAGTCGGCTCTGGGACTGGAGCCAAATACTAGAATTCTTTGTGTCCATATTTGACATATTGACCTCTTTCTCTGATGATACAAACAGTCGTGAAAATTAAAACAGTCGGGATTCCCCTCAGTAATGTGACCAATCTGCATGAAATGATTAATCTGTCAAACAAAATGTGTCTACATCAGTCCAGTAGTAACTGTAGTCTTAACAAACATTTTTGAGTGGGTATACAGAAAGTACCCCCATTAAACAACGATTCCACTGCACATTAATGAGACACTGTTCAAGAACACAGTATTACTGTGTGCTGAAGCAGCTGTGCTTTGCCAATCTTCTGTCTGTTGTGGACACAAGCCAGTGACAGATGTTGGGTTTGAAACACTCTCTGGTTTCTCTTAATTGTGGCTGGCAGGTGAACATGTGAGTCTGTCACAGTTATTGACCGGTTAGACATAGTGCAGGCTGGTCAATTAATCACATGTAAGACAAAAAATGAGCATTACCTGTTTCCACTTAATCTAGCATACAAGTATGTCCTCATCACAGTGGAGGATTTTATTTTAATTTAAATTTTTTGTCAGCTTTGAGCAGTGAAATGTGTGTGTGATTGTGTCAAATCAGACAGGGTAATAATGATTCGTTAATGATATAGACTAAATAAAGTAGTTTATAAAGTGTTAGTATAAAGTGGTTTTACATTAAAGGTGTAGTCCCTTTCAAATTTTTGCCATTTAAGTTAAAAAAAAATTGTTTTCTCTAACACCACTATAACTTTGTTTCTTAGTATTCAAATAAAGGATTCACAATCTTTTCTGACTAATATGATCAAAATTCACATTTCCTGGAAGCAATTTAGGATTTTTGACCCCCATTGGTTAAAATACAGCGACAAGACACCATGACAAACTTCCTGTGCCGACATCATACACGATGTGGGGGTTTTTCTGACCTGCGAATGGTAAACTTAGTGTAAGCATCA